>JAOEGS010015472.1:15734-33010 GCA_025447755.1 Corythornis vintsioides | reverse complement strand
TGCCTCTCGTCCTGTCATTGGATGACATGGAGAAAAGTCTGGCTCCATCCTCTCTACACTCACCCTTAACATATTTAAAAACATTAATGAGGTCCCCCCTCAGCCTCCTCTTATCCCTGTGTTGCTTTACAAGCAAGCCCAAACTTCCCTGCTGCCTAGCTGCAGATAGTCCTATTGTACATCAGCTGGTATTTTCCAGACAGTGCCATCTTCCCTCCCCTAGATTTCTTTTCAGCAGCTGGCTGTATTACACATCATTAGCACTTGGGCATATTTTTCCAGTCTGAATTTGCTGCTTATCAGCATTGCTGAGATTATGCTGCAACTGATGTTGAGTCTGTCATTGATCTATTACCATAGCTGCAAATCTGAGTGTTGAAATGTTGGCAGCTTTCCACTGCAGTGGGTGTATCTTGACAGTCTCTAGGCTTGGTGAAGTCACACTGCGGATATCACACACGTCACTGAATGTCTCTGTACCTCCAGTCACTGCAACCTTTCTCTCTTCTGGAAGATGCAGGACAGGAACACAAATGGCTTTGTTTTTCATGCCTCTTTTTGGTTTGTTGGGGTTTTTTTCCACTGGCTAGCTTTACTCTGCATATGGACAGAAACCTTATGCTTTGCAACATACTTGCACTCAGGTATTAATGTTATTTTGTCAGACAGGAACCTGTTAACCATATAAATATGACAGCAAAGTCCTCTCATTTCCTGTTGTGGTTTTGTTTTGGGTTTTTTTTTTTGTGTAAAATAGCAAACTGGGTAAAAGAGAAGCAGCTCTAAAAGGGCCTCCAGTGAGATAGAAAACTACAATGGGAGCAAAACTCTTCAAAGACATCAGTAAAACCACATGAAGCCATTGGCAGGCAACCTGCATCTTGGTGCCACTGCATGAAAAGCCCCTTATTTTGCCTCACTTTCCATGCTTTACATCCAGTTCCACTGTGTTTCACTTGTCAGTTTGCCACTTTTCCAACTCCCAAGTTCCTCTGGTACTTGTCCTGTACTAGCAGCACTATCTGCTTTGCTCCTCTCACCGGGCAGTTTGTTTGTCTTACCTGTTTAAAAGGATATCTATAGGATCAGATCCCTTTATCTTTGCAGTCTCCCCTGTAATCCAGAAGCAGGTGTCCCACAGCTAATTCTATCTTACTCCAAATTCAGTTCTTATCTTAGTAACTTAAGTATCTATTCTCTTCTAATTCTTCTAAGTAAAATAAAACCAGCCCCAGAGGAACCTCTCTCCCTTCTCATTATACCTGAGTTCCTAGTTGTGCAATGCAGCAAAGTGCAGCTGTTAAGGTACCTGCTGTTTCTTATTTATCACTTTTCAACCATTTTGCTTGAAAGACTGCAAAGAAGATATTTTCTAATCTTTTCCCTCTGGTCAGCTATTGCTTTCAGTGTCTTCACACCTGTGCAATAAGGTGGTTTCTGGAAATATGCTTGTCTAAGTGCCTTATCCTCTTTGTCTATTATTAATAGTGACTGCAAGCTTTACTCTCTCTTTTTGAGATGCAACAACTCACCCCTGCTGCAGCTCTCATTAGTTGAATGGCTTCAGCTATATCTCAAATACTACATATATGGCTGACATCATGGCATGCTGCTGTACTCCTAAACTATCTTGACTCTGTATTAAGGCAGCATCTGGGCCATCTACGCCCAGGCTGGCTCTCTGGAGCATGCCCCAAAGTGCTTCCTTCCTTCTGCCACTGCTCTTCCTCCCTGCTCCATGAAGAAGACAGTTCATGTATGGAAGGAAGATGAACACTTTGTAGGGGAGCATCATCCTTGTCCTCTTGTAGATCACAGTCAGACACATTAAAAACCAGGAGCATCTGCTGCCCCCTCCCCCTCCCATACAGGTGCACAAAATAATAGGAAGGAGTACAAAATTGGATACATTCACTGTTTGATACTCACTATTTCATCCTGGTCTTCCCATTCCACTTCTGAGAGATCTACACTGTTGTAGTTTGGCTTAGGCTTCAGTTTCTTTCCTTCTTTATACTGACAATGCATTAAAAAAAGAAAATTACCCAAGGAAGTGGCTAGATCTCATCCTAAACCAATCCTTTAAGAACTGATACCCCTGTTTTTCAAATGGTTTATCTCATTTATTCTTTGACTAAGAAGATGGGTGCAAGTGCCTTCTGGTGTCATGCCATGTATTGTGCTGTGCAGGACTAGGAGAGTTTATGTTGGAGAGGCTAATCCAGAAGCAGGAGACAGGCAGGAACACAGGTAAACTGGCAGGTAAGGGCTATGGCCTCCTTTGTGAGAGTATTCTTCTAAATAGATCAGTACAATGCATTTGACTCTAGGAAAATAAGTTTTTACCCCACAGCTAAGAGTGTAATCCCATTAACACTATAATGCCAGCAGGAGATCTTTCCTGATGGAAATAAGGCTTGGACTCCACTGACAGAAAGGTAGGCTTTTCACCAGTGCTTTTTTACCATGCTAACTAATGCAGGAGAGATATTCCCCTGTAATCTTTCTGGTGAAGGATTGACCATGTTACTAAGATTTCTGGTACTGACCCCTGGTAGCCTCAGGACCCAAACTGGCTGACACTAGAGCTGCTGGGGATCTGTTACTGGGGTGCTACTAGTGCTGAATCTTCTTGTAGAAGATATGCCTGAGCAAAGGGAATTGTTTCTTCACCCCAGCAGTGAAACCTTGCATGGATGCAGGTACACATGTACCCACAGTCCGGCAAGCACACACAGATCCAGCCCTCACATGCACTCTTGTGGAGAGCAGACAGGCAGAGTGCCTTACACTTCATACATATGTTTGTGCTTATACAGACATCCACATATGTTAAATTAATTGCTCTGGCCTTCATGCTCCTGGGTGCCTATGTATCAGAGTCTGGTAGTCTTCACAGCTTAACAAAAAATGAGAGATCAGGAGCATCCCCAAAAACCCCTGTTTCCAAGTAAGCCAAGTTCCTCAAATTCACAGCTGTACGTACCAAAGGACGGAGGTCTGGGTGTGAAAGGATGTAGCCATTGTTGGTGTTCAGAAAGGCATATCCATGGACACCCAGCTGGAGAAAGAAACATCAGAATAATTGGTGCTTTAGCTAGAAACACTGATGTGTAATGGGTGCCACTGATGCCCTGATGGGTGCCCTGGCACCACCAATATTCAGAAATATTTTCCTTTTAAAAGTATTGACCAGTAGAAAACAGAGACCATCCCCAGCCATTTATCTCTGGCCACTCTGACTGAGCTTTGATGCACAAAAGGATGGTCAGGTAGTTGATTTGTGTACAGATGATGTAAAAGATGCCTTCCTAGGGTCCGATTGTCCTCATGGACAATTGCCACCCAGAGGCAGAATAAGCTCTCCACAGCAGGCCCAGCAGTGCTGCACATAAAATGGACAATGAGGAGTGTCATAAACAGGCCAGAAACAGCAGTGACAGATCTGTATGTCCATTGTTACATATACACAGCAGTGAAGGAACTAGGGAGAGTGAATCTCGCAGGTGGCTTCCTGGAAACCCAGACAGTCTTCAGAGCTCTGCACTGTTTCAATGTTGGCAAGACCAGGCCCTGCCTAGGCCAATCATACAAGCACAAAGTCTTAAAATGCTTTTTAAGGAATACTATAATCTCGTAAGAGCAGACACTGGCTGACCTGATCTATAAGAGATTTCCAAGAGAGCAAAAACTCAGATGTAATACAAATTTCAGCTAACCCCTGAACTGCTAAAAACCTGCTGCTAACCTGTGCTTGCTCAAACAAGGAGTGTCTCATGTCTCATGGAAAACAAGAGTGGCTAAGGTTTCTATCTTCAAAAGTATGGTGTAACTTTGTATTCCTATAGAGACAATCCTGGAGGGATAGAAATAGGGAAAGGAGAAGGTAAGTAAATTAATTTTACAATCTGTCTGTGCCTTTTTGGAGGGAATGAATCCTGTATTTCACATGTCCCAGATCAAAACTTCGGACTCACATCCACATCTGAAAGTGCCACACAAGTTCATAGCTTCTGACAGCACTTTCACTCCTGTGAGCCTTCAGCAGTTGGGTTTTGGACAACTGCCTGACTGGTAGTAGTTGTCTGATAGTTATTTAAGACGAAGTGACAACTTCAAATGATGACTCAAACTCCCTGATTTCATGGTGATCCTCTGATGTGCCTGCTGTCTCCAGTTTTGCAGAACCATTGAACAAAAAGTCACTGCACAGAATTTACAGCAGAAACCAAACTAAACAGTGCATCTCCAGAGGGGTTTCCTATGGATGTATTTTTTAGATATATGGAACCTTGAACTAGTGAAAAGCTGTTGGACTAACAGTTTTGGAGAGCAGATACTCTATCTAGGTACAGCACAAGTGTGAGCCAACTTCCTGGATGCTGTCCAGCCAGGAAATTTTCATGCTGATCTGGAGAAAGGAATTTCTAGGCATGACAGAAAAGTTGGCTCTCCATAGTCCTTTCAGTCTTCAGTCTTTCTGCTGAGAAAACTACTTGGGTTGGGGGGTTTTTTTGCCAGCTGGCATGGCAGCTTTTGTCCAGTTGGAACTGGATATAAAATTTTTATTCCTCTGAGATAGGCTGTCAGATCTGTATCATCTCTGAAGCATCTAGGTTGGTGACCATCAACATACAAAGGCCCCATGAACTGTTGACAATCTACTGGATCATCCAATCCTTGTGTTTCTGAAGCAGCCTGAGGGTGTCTAGGAATAAACAATTTATTTTGTGCTATATAGAGACCATGTATCACCACATCCAACATCTCTTACTTTATGCTTATAGTTCTAACAAGTAGAGGAATTTTTTTTCAGTCATGCCCATGGAAGAATTACTAATGAGTTTGCAGTGCAAAATAGCAAATTGCATTGTCTCAGTCTTACCTTATAGCGTGGAGCCAGTTTTAGCAACTCCCTCAGTGGCACATCAGAGCCCACCACACCCAGCAGAATGCCATGAGATCGCTTAAAAACAAAGGAGAATCCATTTTCAGAAAGGAAAACTTTGTTCACTCTCTATTTGAATATACATTATTGCCTTCCTACTAGTCTCCCATGTTCTCTCTAGACTTGTATCGATATATTAATTCAAAATAAGCTCAAAAAGTCTCAAGGAGTTGCTCCAGTGTTTTTTGGAGAGGAGCATTTCTACACAGGACTAGTTATAATTTCTGGCTATGATTCAGAAGTAACATAAAATCATGATAACAAGTTTTAAGAGAAAAACCCTGCATCCTGTATATGCAAATAGCAGTAAGGGCAAGGCAATCATGCAGAACAGCATGGCTCAAGTTGATAACTTGGGCCAACTAAACAAAACATCAAATACAAAATTGTTAATCTAGGAAAAAGGAATGCAGGAAGTCTCCATGAAACGAGGACCTGCTTGATTATAACAAGCATCTGGGGAGCATGATGGAAAAAAGATGACACACAGTCTCCCACTGCAGCACTGTGCACATACAGGTTGAAGGCAGCCTCAGAAGGAGAAGGCAGACAATGGTTTGTAGGACCTGGATGAGGAGTGTATCCCTTGTACAGCAATGGCAAACTACCAGCCACTACTTTAAAGGGATGCTGAGCAACTAGAAATGGTATAAAAAGAGTGTCTAAAAGTTTTCAAAACCCAGAGGAAATGCCCTTATCAGAGACATCTAAATTGTTCCTTTTTTTTTATCCATCAAAAGACAGACAGGTTTGACTTCATTGCAATGCAGAAGATGCTTCCCAGGAGAAGATACCAAAGGGCACAGGGTTTTTAATCTAGCAGAGAAAGCCATTATGACAAGAAGGTGAGGCCAAACTGAAATCTGAATTTAGACACCAGTTTTTAACAGAGTGAGAAACCACAATGGAGAGCTGAGGGCTGGATGCCTTTCTTCAATGACACTTTTGCTAAACACAGGTTATTGGGCTCATGAAGCACCAGCCATATGAAATGTTAAGGTCTGCAATAAACTGCACAGACTAGACAAGGTAATGATCTCTTCCAGCCTGACACTTTATGGCTCTGTGAATTAGGCTCGGTTTGAAAATGGGAGGGATGAAACAGAGGTGTCGTATTGGAGGGGTATTTGGAAGAAATAGCATTCAGATAAAACGACAGACTATCATTTTTGTCAGCTAAATTATCAGCCACACATCCTGCCAGAGGTTTACTGCAGTCCCTAAAATGGCCACATTTTCTTTCAGACACCCATTGCCTTTAAAAGCCCAGGAAGGGTCCAGTGCACCCTTTCTCCTCTGCTGGCTGGGAGAAGAGCAAAGCCCCCCTTGCACTCACCGTCTCGTTCTTTTTGCTGAAGACTGGCATAGCGACTGTTGTCATGAGCAACAGGCTTTGAGCCTGAGATGCAAAGAGCTGCCACAGAACAAGGAGCTGTAGGTTAGCAAATGCTAGAGAGCAGGTAACCCAAACAAACAGCACTGGAATTCCCAAGGACCCCACATGCTGATCACAATTAGCCACCTCCTTGCCTCCCACACCCCTCTCGAAAGAGATGGCAGCACTTTCAAAGGCTCTTGTTTCCAAGAAGATTGTGGGATTGATGCTTGCTCATGTGGGGTGATGAGGATGGGATGAAAGCCAGTGAAATGTGTTGAAGCAGGAGAAATGAAAAGCTGTTTTAATGAAGAGACAGGAACTTGAAGAAGTGGTGTCAAAATTCATACCCACCACACACTGGGAGTGTGGCCATGGGCTCTTATGCAACAAAAGTAAAAACCACCCCCACGAGGAGCACAGAATAAAGCAACACAGATATGAGCAAAATCACAAACATGATAGTATCTATATGGCAGACATATGAAAACCACACAGGAGAAGCACCACAGGTAAACGTTTAAAAGGCACAAACACACACAGAGACTGCTTATATAGAATTGTTACCCAAGCATCTTAGCTTAGGGAGGAGAGAGAAAATCATGATCCAAACAGATACCACATGGTCTCACCATGTCTGTCTTTACAGGAGTTACAGGACATGTACATGTAATGGGGTAACAGATGCTCCCAGTTCTGCAGAAGACAGATTCTCTCAAAACACACATGAAAGGAGGTAAAACAGGCAAGACATGTGCAAAGGAGTCTCCCAAACACGCCCAGCTGTCAAAAGCACCTAATTCCTCAGTGCCAGTAGCATCATTCTCCCATCTCTCATTTCATCAAGTAAGTCCTTTCTCCATGACTGCACATGCTGGCAGCCATAAAGGAGCCAGTCAGTAATCTATAGAGTTGCTTGATGGAGATTTGAGCCTGATATCTTGATACTGGTTTGAATGATTCTTCGTGGGAACATCCCAATCACACCAGCACTCACACTGACACACAACAAGTAAATTTCTCTGTCACTTACTGGACATATGGAAGAAAGATATTGGTGAATTAAGCTACAGTACAACACAGACACCTCTACATACTCTGAACCAACAGCACAGCTCTCCAGTACATCCAGAATTGCCTCTCCTCCTCTTACCAACATAAGAGGGTTCCTTCAGCACTGCAGCTCCCACCCCACCTTCAGATGTACAGGCCAGCTGTGGCTGTAAACACTGACACACCAATTGGCACAAGGGGAACAGCACGCTCACAAAACACAGGGCTGCAGTTACCTCCTCAGACTGTGGCAGCTAGTGAAAGACATGGATGAACAGCTGAATGAATACATGAATGGAGGAATGACTCAAGGATGGGATAGGCTGGGGTGGAGGAAGAGAATGGCAAGACAAGACAAAAAACAAGAAAACAGATACAACCAAAAAAAAAGAAGTGCAGCAAACAAATCCCTTTGGCTGCCTTTGGAAGTCTGACACCATACACCAGTGCCAGGGGCAGCATGCCTTCTAATAGAATAAACTTGCTGAGTAGTTAGTAGCATTTCTGGAGGTTTTGCTTAGCACACTCAAGTACCATGTCCCTAGCTGTCACTTGGCACAGCTCCTGCAGCAGAAGACATCCCCATGTCACCCACACGCAGGTAGTGTGCCATAGCTGCAGCCTCAATGGTCAGCCACAGCACAGAGGTGGAGGATGCTTCCTTCCCATGAGAGTCTCCTGAGTATAATATCTGTGCACCAGGATGGTTCAAGCCTGTCTGCCTTGGGAGTACTTCTTGGGCTTTGTGTCTTCTTGACTCAGAGAACATAATCAAGCACTGCCACGTGTGACCTGAACTTCCAAGTTTCCTGCTACAAAGCTAAGCTCAGTATCCCTAGCTTTACTCCATCTCAGAGAGTTCAGGTTTCTCACTGTGGATCTTAAACCTGTAAACCATGGGTTCTCCCCAGGGCTGTGGCAGACACCTAAAAGCTGCTGCTTGCCAGACTGGAGCCAGTAAATTCAGTTCCAGTGGGACTGTGTATGGAAAGATTCTCAATGTTCCTAGAAGACTTTTTTTTTTTTCCATGAGATGATACAAACTGTCCTGAGACCTCAGGTTTGTTTCTGGAAGTGGGAAATCTGACTTTAGTCAGCTCTAGCTGTCACAGTTATGCAGACACATCTCTGGGGAGAAAGAAAAAAAAATTATCTCCCTCAAAGCACAGTGACCAAAGGAACAATTGTAACTTTCAGCAGTGTAAAAAGGGAAGGAGATAGATATTCAGGAATGCTTCTATCTGGGGAAGTGTAGGGAGATTCCTTCACTTGTGATCTGCTATTTGTTCTTCCCTTCACTCCCTTAAATTTCAAAGCTTCCTTGGCACCACAGCATGGTAATAACACCTACTCACGGTCCAAATATCTTCCTATAGGGCAGACATGAGACAAAATAAGGGGTATTGGGAGTGCTGACTGCCTGGTCCTTTGCAATGTGTCCTTTACCCACTGTGCTGAGTACAGGGCTGCAGCCATGACATCAGGACTTGCTAGCTCAGGGAACCAGAGTGAGCTTGCTTCCCAGACTGAAATCTCTACCTCTGAGTGGTAACCAGTAGGCATTTAGCTACCAGGCTGGAGAGAATAAACCTCTGTGACCCATATCCTGAGATGTAAATAATCTTTCCTGTGAATAATCCTTTAGAAGGTAACCTGCTTTTACAGAAGCACTTCTTATATCATGCTGTGCCTGCATGATTAGTCCTGGGCTCCTTGGGTCACTGAAGATGCAGACCTGAGTCTGCATATACATCTCAACTCCAGGCATGAACAGAAAATAAATATTGTCTGTCTCAGCAGAGCCAGAGACCAGCAGTTTATATCAACCAACCAGCTCCTGGCTGTATGTAAGTTCCAGGCCTTTATTTAGTTTCTCATACACATCAGCTGTTTAGATGGTAAGATGGGACAAGTTCTACGCCTACCATACGAGCTGGGCGTCTCACAGCTTTGCTAGCTTGGCCCAGAGGCTCTGCTGTTGGCTGAACGAAGCCGTGTGCTGTGGCCCTTACCGCGCTGTCCATGTAGGCCTCGGTCCAGATAATGTCGTGGTCGTGGTTGATGACCATGGGGCGGCTGAGCACGTGCAGGTACTCCATCACATTCTCCTGGACGTCTGCCAGCGTGGAGATCTGAGTGTAGTAGCCTTCACGGAGAAACAGAGACCTTAGTCACTCTGCTAACACGCCTCCCGTGTTTGCACGGGTGCCTGTGCAAAGCTAGAAAGCTCGAGGTCAAAGCCTGCATCTGCCCCGATGGTTTATCTGCTCTTGACAAAAAGTGTTTGGACATGCCTCGTACCCAAGAGCTTCTGGGGAAAACCAGAGTTTCTAAGCACTGGCTCTATTGTGAAAACACTGGACCAGTGCTCAAGACCAAAGTCTCAATATAACCTGAATCATGTCAGGCAGATGTAAAACGTTGCTTTGGGCCCTAGGCAAAACTGTCCCCTCTTCAGGCTGCCTTTGGTTCTGAAGGCCAAATGTACACAAAGTATTTCATCAGGCTTACCCTGTCCAATTTTACATTAAGCCCAAATTCCCAACTTCTTTTCTAGATTTTTTTTTTTCCAACATTCTACTGGAAACTCTTGTCTGCCTATCTTTACATCCAAGGATGGCAACAACTTCCAGAGTGGATTCAGAGTGTAAATGTGCAAGTAACCTATTTCCAGAGGTTTCTCCCTGCACATGGACCTATAAAAGTCTAACACTACAACAAGCAGTACAGGGGAAGAATGTATTCAAGTTATCAAAAGGTCCTTAAAACAAACTGCTTAACTGGTTACTAATGCTAACACAATGCAATGTCACAAGGACTCTTGTCCTGCTTCTCACCACATGAGACTGATTGGTTGTTCTTGGTGTAGGACAGAGTATGTCAAAGAGCTGGGAGACTTTTGATATCACTAGAAAAACACTGCTGTGTGAAAGGGGTTATGATCTGATAAACTCTGTGATGTGGAAACAGATTTGGTATTCTTGGAAACAAGGACTACAAGAGCTATCTAATATTTTGAAACAGAAGAAACAAACTCAGCTCTTCTGCAGAGCTCAAGTCTGGTAGGTGAGAATTCACGTGCAAAGAGCACTTACTCAGGGGAATACATTTTCACATTTTATGGTGAACCACCAGCACCACAAATTCCCCATCACTGAGCTGATGGCTGAATATACAATCTGAAATTCAGGATTTTGTTTCAAAACAAAAATTTTGGGTTTTTTATAACAAAACCTAAACACGTTCTGTGTGATTCACAGTGAATGTTTGAGCCTTGAGCATCCCCAGCTCACAGACATTCCTCAGGCTGTCTCTTGTCTGTCAATTATTTTCAGCAGCAAACGCACCCATGCATTTCATAGTCTGCTGGAGCCACTGCTGAGACAGGAAGAGTCAGTATGCCTGGCTAGTCAGCTCCCAGCCTCACTCCTGCCTTCCCTGCCCTGTTTAAGCAGGATAATGATGTAGCAAGCATTGCTGACTGGCTCCAGGCATGCTGAGGCCAAGTCATACCCAAAGAGGGAAAAGGAGATTTTCCCCCCTCTCTTCCCTTACCCTTGCAGACCCAGACAGGGACTTTCTAACTGGCCCCAAATGCATAAAGGTGACTCACCTATCTGAATGGATTTTTCTTTTCATGCCAGCTAGAGACAATATTGGTTTTGAGGTGAGATTAACAAACTATTCTGGTACCTTTATGAAACCACTGGCACACAAAGAATTTGGTCAGGATATAGGGGTTAACATGCAGACCTCAAGAAAAATGCTGCAAAACCTTTAAAGAAGAGATCTTCATTTTCCATCTTGACCAAAAGATGTCAGGCTTTCTGACAGAATTTTAAACAGACTGTCAAAAACCAATAACTGGGACACAATAAGCACAGAGACTTAGGGGGACTACAGCCAGCATGAATCTTAGTCATAGTGTCCCTTGGCACCACAACAGGAAAATGTGGTAGCTCAGCACATGTGTTAGTGAGCCACAGGCACACTTCACGTGGACTAGCAAGGTCTGCTTTGTTCCTTGGATTGTCCTTCAGCTGAGGGCTCAGGGGCCCTAGAGCTGTAGCGGGTAAACCTCAGAGGGGCCCAGGGCCCCGTGTCTGCAGAACACAGGATGTGCATCATGAGGACTGGGGGACCACTGCCATACAGCACCTTTGTTGTTGCAAGCAATCCACTTCACATTGGGGGCAAAAGTGACCTCTCGTCCGATGAGGTAAGTGAAAACTCGGACCTGGGAACAAGAATGCAAAGATGGAAGAATGAGGCTGTAATGAACTGCCACGGCCAAATGGCAGAGATATGACATCCTGTTGTACACTGGTGTCATTGCCTATTTGTGGTGCACAGCAATAGCTCTGCCTTCACACAGAGGCAGGAGCCTCTTGCTCCATTTGCTTTGCATTTTGTGGGCTGGAACTTAATTTCCAATTACAATAAGCCCAGAAAGCCAAGTAGCACCCAGGATCATCTGAATAACAAGGCAGAAGTGCAAATTCTGTCTGATTTTATGATAGCAGCTCTGCCAGGCACTCAGCAACCACATACAGAGAGGGTTATAGCTCACAGGAATCCTATACGCAGGGGAACAGCTGGCCACATTAATTATTTAGAGAAAACTTCACCATCTCCCTTGTGTTTGACCAACAACAAAAGATCCATCCTGAAATAACCTGTTTTAACAGCCCCATGGTCTGGTCTCTCAGAAGGCTGCTTCTCTCCCATTGTGCATTGCTGCTAGCTGGGACAAGGTAAACAAATAAATCAGGAGGGTTTAGAATGAGCCACGGTCTATTCCACTTTTGCATTTGTGCTCTGGCACTACAAGCATGTAATCACAGACCTCAAAGTAAATAGAGCTGGAGAGCAGCTAGAGAGGTTGTCTGGGTCATTCCCCTGCCCACCATAAGAACTGGCAATAGTTGAACCTTTCCCAAAAAGGACTTTTAAATTTCTGGACAGAATTAACATTTTTTGCAAAAATAGAGGGGTTTTTTGGGTTTTTTTTGGTTTTTTTTTTGGTTTTTTTTTTAAATTTTAAAATGCTCAGAGGATGTTTTGATTGCCTACACCTTTAGAAAACAAAGTGTATTAAAAAAAACCCCAAACTTCACTAGCCTACATATATCCATTTGTGATCCTCTAAAGTCACCCCAGCAAGCTCCTGCCTGGCATTTACAGCTGGATACACATGAGTATGGGAGCATGTGAATGCTCAGCTCTGCCCGACATCCTGGCTCATGCTCTTCTATTCCCACCATAGCAGAACAGCACCTTTCCTTGCCTTGTCTATCTATCTCTTCCCAGACAAACCTTCCGATCTGGCCAGTTGTATTTTTCAAACACAGCTTCATAATCCTCCACAGCTCCATCTGTGATCAGCATGATAGCCTGGTTACACAAGCCTCCTTGACCAGCGTCTCTGAACTACAAGCAGAGAAGAAGAGCATCAGTTATCTCATCACAGGCCATTTCTGGGTAATTGCAGCACATTTATTTATGGCAGGCCAGATCCTGACCTTCCTCTTGCAAAACCTCACACTGTGCTCAGAAGGAGCAGTGCTTAAATAAGGACTGCATTTGTATGCTGCATGTAAGGGTGGGGTTTTTTTGTTGTTTATACAGCCCTGCCTAGCATATGTAGACACAGAAGGCTTTACAGAAATAAATAATGAGGAGAAAATAACTGCTGTGGAGGAAGGGTGCGATTCCTGCTGCCTCACATCTCGCACCGTCACATTCGTTTATGCAAAATGCCTATGGACTGACCATAAGCACTGCAATTCTGATTTGACAGCAATAACTGTCACTTTTTGTGACAGAAAATGCAAGAGGAGGAGGAAATCAGATTCATTATTTCAGAATAAATCCATCAATCTGCCAAAAAAAGAGCAGAGAAAGGCGGGGGCACAGGAAAAGAGAAGGCTACTGCTATCAAAGCTGAAATAGGTTGTGCTTGTGCCACGGAGAAAGGCCATGCACTGTGAAGAAAGATGATCTGTCATGCATGAAGAATTGGTGTTTAAGGTAGAGAGGAATTATGCTGGGACTCTGCTACCAACGCAAATGTACTCCAAAGGACATGTGGAGAGCTGTTGGACAGATGTGCTCTTACACATAAGGCAGACCCTGCTCATTCAGCCAGGAAGGCCAGCCTTTGAGTGTTGCTTATCTAGCTCTCCTGTGTGCAGAGCCATTTTTGTCTGGTGCCCTCAGGTGCACTGGCTCTAGAGGACCAAGATCCTCATGCAGGTGTGGAATTATCAATCACCAGAGGAGGTGGCAGAGGAACATCAAGGCACAAAACTGAGCAGCTACTCTGTTGTGGCTCCTCACTCAGTGTCAGTATGCACTTCTTTCACCACATCTCACTGCCTCTACACTCACAAGAAGGAAAAGTCTAATCAAGGATAAAGAAACTAATGCAGAGTAAAAAAAAAATCTGTTAGGAGGAAGGTTTGACAGTTCTGCTCAAGAGATTAATGAGAGGCAATGGCATGAGATGAAGAGCATACAGGAGACTAATTGAAGGGTGACTAAGGTTATATCAAACAGCAGCAGCAATTTTAAACTGGAGAGGGTAGTTATAAGTGAGGACAAAAGGCAGCCAACTGCAAGATTAATTGCATAAAATAAAAGCAAGCACTGGATGGAAGAACAGAAGCACAGGGTGTGAACTGGGACTTTTCAGATAGTTTAGGGTTCAATTAATGAGTCTCTTCTGGTTTGGCTATACTGCATTAGAACACAACTGTCTTTAGCAACATGGAGGGTACTGTGGTTCCACTGCAGTTAACATCATGACCATCTCTACCTGGCAGCCAACTCCAGGCCCAAGTTTTCCCAGTCATTTCACCACGCCTACAAGTACCTCTATGAATGTCCTTTATTATGAAATTACCAGTTTCAGTGCTAATATCATCATATCAATACCACATATCACCTTCCACCACCAATGGTATCAGTCCTCCTTCCTTCAACATTATTCTTAATGTGACAGTACCTGTTTCTCTACTGCAGGAGGCATGGATTCAATAAGTTCTGAATGACCACACGTATGAACCCTTCTCTCCTTGTTTCATCATAATCCCATTACTTGTATCACTGCCCAAAATCAGTACAGATGATCATGAAAGAGAAGGGTGATGTAATGAGGTCATTTCTAACTAGCTGTTCTCAGACAAAACATCCATGTGAATTACTGAATCAGGATGAGGTGGTTGGGAGTGCTCCTTCACTTTCATACCACTAGAGCAGCACCTTCAGAAGGGAGACAGACAGGCTTCTGCTCATGTGGTTGACAAACTAGCAGTGAGGGTCTGCCATGGTTTTCTCTACAGGGGCCCCAAGGTCTGACATTTCCAGTGGTCCAAAAAGGTTCTACACCTTGTACAGTGAAACAAACCACAAACACCAGTGTCAGCCATAAGGTAATTAGAGCTCCAGGAGGGGTCGGAGCACGCTTGCCTCCAGCTCAGAAAGGACAGGACAAAGTGTGAAGAGAGGGTGCACAACAGAAACAAGTACAGGATGCTTTTGGGTGCAAATGAAAGGGGAAAAGCTGTTGACAGCTGCATGGGATTCTGTTGTAGACCATCAGGTAGAAAAAAGACAAGGAGTCTCAAGTGAGCTGTTCCTGGTTCAGAGATGAACTGCATCTAGATGAGCAGAGATAACAGGTAGCACGAGCATCCATTAGAGAGGCATAGGGTTCAGATGGTGGGAAAGATGCTGTCAGAATGAGGTTCAGATCACAGACATGTGAACCCTATAGTTATGAAAGCATCTTATTCCAGGCTGCTGCAATCTACAACGTTTTATTCAGATGGCTATTAAATTAACACTTAATTAAGGTCACCCACCATTTCACCAAACTGCTTAAGATATCTCTTTATGTAGCTTACTTCATACCTCATAATACTGAGTTACTGAGAAATTAGATGCTGTATCAAACCAACAATCTCCTAATTACAGGAGTAGATGGTATTTTCAACAGGGAAAATAAGATCATCAGTGTCATAGAAATAGAGATTAAAAAGACAAATTTAGAAAACAAAGGAACAAGAGGTAATCCCTGTTTTTAAGTCCTTTTGTGGCTGACTGCAGCTGTAGTAATTGATCTGAGAGCATTCACAAGCAGCTCCAAGCATAACTGCCTGCTCTGACTGGGGTTTCAGGAGTGTGAACGAAGGGGAGGTAAAGAACAAGATGTCCACAGAACAGATGCCTGAAGAGATGCAGGCTAGAGCTGCAATCAGTGAATGAGATAAGGAGCTATGTATTCTCCTGTATAACTCTGGCCATGTTGCCAGGAGTAACAGGCATGATCTTATTAATTCAGAGTCATAGTCTCTTAGCACTGTTTTGTTTGCTTATTGCTCTCGGTGTTGCAGTTACAGCTCAGTGATGTCCAGGAATGCATGCTGATTATATACACATCTGGCCAGATGACTGAGCAGCCCCTCTCTGCTACCTGCTGCCCCATTCTTATGTAGACCTCCCTCCAGAGTGGCCTCCAGAACTACTGGATGTTCAAAATGTGTGGAAACTGTCTTATAGGTAGAAAATTAGCAGTAGAGAGGGAAACAGAAAGCCAGTGAAGAAGATATAAGAGATGGCATTAAGTAAAATGGCATCAACTGGTCAACAGGAAATCCTGAGCTTTGCATATCCTGAAAAATACACTGCAGAATCCAGGTCCAAAAAAAAAATGCCTGCAGAATCAAGAAGGGATTTATGAACATTCAGAGAAGCAGAAAAAAGGAAGTGTGTTGCCAGATGACAAAAACCAGGGAAATGGTCAGGCCTCCACCCTTCATTCATCAAAAGGACAATATTGTAATGGCTGGGTACACTGAGGTGACAAGAAATACAGAAAGTAATAAATGAATGACACAGTCACAAAGCTGTAGTGTTAAAGAAAAAGTTAATTGAAAGCATTTGAATAATCTGTGCACAGCAGCAAAGGAAAGAATTGCAGAAGGTATTGCTAAACTACTTCCCTCGTGCTGAGACCTGACTGGGACTGTACGAGATCCCAAAGGACAAAGGGCTTCCATGGAGGGAGAAAATATTTTACAGAAGGGAGGAAACTAGATGGGTAAATTGTCCTTAAACATCTAGCACATGACTAGAAAAATCAGTAACACAGTCCCTCTTGTGAATGTGCAAATGAAATATTTCCCCATGCAGGTGGGGTGTAAGAGGCCACAAACTCCATTGGTAGCTCACAACAGCAAATGGGTTCATTCTTTCTATGACATCAGTTTGCTGAAGTGACTGAATTTTACATCTCACTGAAATCCAGCTACCAGTTTCACCATATTTTTTCACCTATAGCCATTTTGGAGTAACCTACTCATAATTAACCTCAACATTTATGTAATTGTTAAGATCAGAGGTGAGTTAAGGCACCATTAAACCAGCTTGTTGTTAAGAGGAAACATCATTCCAAGGTGGCCTCAGAGCAGGACTTGAAGTTCATTTTCCTCCACAGGGGCAGAAAAATACCAGCTTTCAAAATACTTAGTCTGAGCAGATCCTGAGAAAAGAGGATCTGTGAATCACAGATTCTGTACTTTCTAATCATAAAATATTAATATATAATAAAAATATGAATATATGTATAAAAGACATACATGTATGGTTGCACTCGGTGATCTAGGAGGTCCTTTCCACCCATTATTATTCTCTGATGCTGTGATTCTTAGCATTAGGGAGGGGTTGTTTACATACATATATATATAGAATCATAGAATCGTTCAGGTTAGAAAAGACCCTTGGAATCATCAAGTCCAACCATTAACCTTACTCTACAATGTTCACCCCTAAACCATGTCCCTCAAAACCACATCCAAACAACCCTTAAACACCCCCAGGGATGGTGACTCAACCCCC
>JAOEGS010015471.1:31404-55204 GCA_025447755.1 Corythornis vintsioides | reverse complement strand
AATGCCTGAGGAAAGGCTAGCATTTCCTACAGGTCTGTGATGAGGATTTCCAACACCATCAGGAACCTAAGTTCTACAGAGGTTAAAATGGCTTCTGCTTGCCTTACAGGACAGCTCTGTTTTTATTAATATGAGCTCTACAAGGCTTAAGAGGCTGTGCTATATAATAATGTATTTATTACACAGTGATATTTATTTTTATTTCCACTGCTCTTTCATGCTGTGATAAATTTCACACCCACATGGTGTCCAGAAAATACTAAAATGGAAAACAACTAATCAAGAACTAACAAAAATATTTTCAAACTACTACTTAGTCTTATTGCCTATTTAATGTGTTTTCTGTGATCTTGCAGCTAATAATCAGTTCACTGATAAACAAATTCATCAAGGAAAGAGTATGGAAGATTCAATTTATAGTTACATCTGTGCCAAAAATAATGTGTATCCTTCTCATGACTACACTTTTAAAAAGTAGTGCTGAAGAACTGGAAAAAGTCCCATTAAAAACCACAAAAAGTAGTCACATAAGCAACTTCCACCAGTGAAAGGCTTAAGCACTAATCAAATTTCAGTACTCAAGACTTAGAGGAGATTTGATGAATGTCAAAATATTACCATGTAGAATTAAATCTACTAGACAGTAACACATCAGAATTACAGAAATTGGGCCACTAAGATATTTTTAAGAAAGAAATAAAATCCTAAAACCCAAAAGCTTATTTAAAAAAAAAAGCAACAACCTACTAAACCACACACAAGGTTAAAGGTTGATGACAGTGGAGAATAAGATTTCATGACCATGTTATGCAGAACTATGACGGTAATAGTTTAAATATTTGTATCTAAAAAGGAAGTACAATAAACATCTGCTTTTCAATATTAAAAAAAACCCCACTGGATTACAAAATTACTTATTCTGCATTTCTGGACAGTAAGCAGTAAGCAGTGCCTCTAAAATAAAAAAAGCTAACTTCCCCAGCAGTTTCCAGAAGGGCTCAGTGAAGGTGGTATTAAATGGCTTTCAAATGGGAAAATGTGAAGTTATAAATGGGAAAAAGAACCCATCTCTTTTCAAATAAAAAAATACAAATAACCAAGGGTGGGAGCTAGAAAACTTGATTCCTGGAAGCAATAGTATATACAGAACTCAGGAGCTGCTGTACAGATCTATAGACTGAGCCATGTAGATACTGTGGAAGGTGATGAACACAGCAAATACTCCTGGATGCTCACAAGGCTTCTGAAATAACATACCAGGAACAGTGATGCAAGTAAGGACTGGTATCTGTACCTTACAGCTCACCTGGCAATCCTTACTTTCCACATGAAAATCTGGCACAGCGAGTGCATTAAAATTAAAAAGTTACAGAAATGTTTTGCTGCCTGACAGCTTAATAAAGAAGCCATTTGAAGAGGCTCTCTCATGCAATTTAAACATCTCCTGTAAAATGTTATCGAGATTACTCTTATTTGTCATCATTGCCAACACTCATTTCTAGTGTTTGTATTGTTCCTACGCATTTTGCAACCACATCTGCTCTATTCTTGGTGTCCAACCTCTCTCTCAATACCTTTTAATAACCACTCTTTATTTTCTGGGCACCTGTTCAAAATCCCACACCAAGAACGGAGTGGAAACATCTTCAAGGTTTCTTAAGTGGTTGTTCAGTACAGGGAGCAGGACCGGACACCTTTCAGAACTGTCTGTCATGTGCTGCTGGTTGGGAAGCAAAAGCAGTGACATTCAGAAGCTCATGGGATCCAGCCAGCTGCTGGATCACAAAGGCTGCTCACCCATGGCATGCTGCTGCTGCCTGGGGAGTTGGCCATCACTGGGAAAAATGACTTGCAAGAGGATGGAAAAAAAAGAAAGAAAAAAAAAAAGTAGAAGTTTTATTATTCTGCTTACAGAAACAACCGACTTCTTAATTCTTTTTGCTTCCTACAGATAAGGTTTCTGTCTGGTGTGCCAGGGATGAGCCAGCAAGCAGAGCTCATCTTCGCTGCAGAAGGGGAAACCCGCAGAGCTGCGCTGCGAGGCGGCTCCAGGGTGGTGCTGGCAGCACCCGCTCCATCCACATGGGGATGGCAACTCCTGCCCACCCCCAGCGCGTGGGAAGGATTACATTACAGAAAATTGCAGCTCGGAAGATGCATGCTAAAGGCCTCTTGCTTACTAAGACTTAATCAGTATGAATGAAAAAAAAAAATAAAATACCCTCCCCACAAAAGAAATACTGTACAAGGAAACTATTTAAAACTTCATTATAATGAACGATGATGAAATTTTAATCACAGGCCTGGAAGCTGCCTTTTGCCTTAAGAATAGTAATAATTACCAGATTTCTTTCAATATGAGCAAACAGAAGACAGTAATTTGAAATGCCTAAATTGCCATTAACTTCTTCCTTGCAGTATTGCTCAGTTAAGACAAAAAAGGGAATGAGATGATGAATCATTTAAAATACTTAATAGGTGGCCTATATGCCACATTTCCATAATTAAAATTGGGTCATTGTAGCTAGGTATCTATTAGAGCTCACTCAAGAAAGAAATTTAAGGACACAGAGGTTATGTATATCAAACAGAAAAATGTTAATACAAGACAGCCATCAACAGCAAAATTACAAGTTTTGAAATGTTTCAGAGTCACTTCAGGAAATCTAAGTTTGGGAAGAAATATTCAGTGACAGGATCAAAAAGAAGATTCAGTATAATGGAGTATGCCCTTAGAAGGGAGAAGACAGAGTGAATGGTGAAAAAAAAAAAGGCTACTGTTTTGTAAAAAGAATTAAGAAAATCCAAAAGTTTCTCTTCAGAAATTACTGGGGGTCATCTGAGATTTGAAGCAGGATGGTATTTTCAGTCCATGATTTAATGAACATATGCTAAACAACTGTTAATCAGCATTTTAATGTGCACTCGACATATTTAAAAGAGATGGCTGATTTTCTTTTCCAAAAATGCTGAAATATGTTAGAAATTCCAGAAGCCATAAAATGTCTCTGAAAATGGTCTGATTTTTTTTAAACCATCAAGCTGCATGTTTTAGGTACCCACATGTGCATTAACCTTCCACCAACCCCAAGCTGAACAACAGCAAAGCTGATGCGATTCTATTAAAGTGTCCAAGGGCTGAGATTCAATTAATGACAGTCAGCAGAGTTGTGGGAAAATTAATTTTCAGCATCAAACAGGCATGACTTCATTCTCTGACGAGATGAAAAGTTCTCCTGATAAATGCAGCTTTGCAAAGGTAGTAAACTTTCGGGGGGTATTTGGCTTTTTATGTACAAGGCACTAGTGTATTAACTGGCACCGTAGATTTCATGGGTTCGCAGACTCCATGGATTAAGAGCTATTTAGATGATGCACCTTCAACAGTCAGCTATAAGAATTATTAATTAAACAGTAATAGCTCTTATAAGGTCTGCCACAATTTGAACTATGGCTGGCACGTCTCATATTTATCAAGTATCTGGAGCAAAGTATAAATCAACCACCAGTAATTACTGTGGATAAGTGTAAGGTGGCCGATAGCTACTGGCAATCACGTCAACAGCACACTACATCATTCCTGTGATAACAATGTTTTCAGGTGAAATAGGTTTGAACACAAGGAAATGTCATTGATTAAGGAAGAGGCAGGGAAAAGTGCATCTCCATGGGAGCAACTGTTTGGTGGAGTGCTGCAAGTATGAAAGGTGGGTCCAGGTACATCAGAGGGTCCCTCCCTAAAGCCCTCTAGCCTCGCCACTGGAAGCAGCCAAGAGGCTGCTGCTTCTCTCAGGAGATTTCAGAAGACTTAAGGTTAGTTAATGACTGATTTATTAAATTATTTTTGTGGCTTTTTTTTTTTTTTTAGTTCAGTACCTGATATTTTGGTAATAGTTTCAAGATTAAAGCTGGAAACAGATATGGTTTAAGGACTCATTGTCATAACTGCTATTCCCATTTGTTCTGGGTTAGCGGGTATTTTAATGTGAATTTTCTTGTGATCTTGGGAGAGGCATTTGATGAGACATTAGATGTTTCTATAAAGAGAACTGAAGAACTTGTTTCACTGGGTGCAGCCAAACTTTCCAAAGCTGTTTTTCACTAGATCAAGCATCAGCCTTGCAATTTGCAAGCCTTTGTTTGAAATAAAGAGAAGCGTATTCTTGCTGGCCGCTCAGAACAAAGGATTCTCTAAGGAAGGACATATGCTCTCCTTGTTCTGAATGGGAAATTACTGTACAGCAAGACAAGAAAGGCTTAAAGACTGGAGCTTAATTGAGGACTCAGATATGAGAAAGGTATAAAGAAAATGGCACAGCACAGACAAAAGTTTCATTATGCTGAGCATTTCAGAGCCCTTAGCTATAAGGTGCTTTGCACTCCGTATGCTCAGCAGGTACATGCAGTCACTGCAAAAGAAAAAGCTAAGGCTCTGCCACACAGTATTTTCTGCCTCAGCTGAACAAACAATGCACAGAGAAAACCTTGACGAGAGGGAGAGAGTAATCTGTAGATTGTAAGAACAGTCCTGAACATAAAAGCCTGCACATGTGCATGCAAAGGGCTGAGGTTTGAAGAGGTAACACAAGTAAAGGCTCAGCCACAAAACCACCAAGCTTCATTCTCACACTGCTTCATTTGTCTCCACCATAGCCAAGTGAAGGACCCTGCAGCACAGGGCTTTCTTCAGACCAAGGAGGTGAGCACACATTCTACAACATCTCTCTGCTCCCTCACTTAAACATACTTCTCTTACATGTAAATAAAAGTGTGCTTATTTTACATGAACACTTGATGTAAGATCACAACAGAAGCACAATGCTTTCATAAAGTAGCTGTTAGACCCAAAAATATGCATTTGAAGCAATGCAAATCCATATATGATGATCTTAAAGTCACAACTGGTATTTTGATTCTAATTATTTAGTGAACATTGGAGCTTATTCTCTATACAAATCTTTGAAAAGTCATAAGCACATTTTTCTGGCACTGTAATGAGTATATTCCAAGAGTATCCATACACAGGCCTATGGCTTTAAATATTTCCATGATAAATCTTTTGAGAACCTTATTTGCCTTCCACTCATCTTGTAGTCCTCAATTTCCATATACTTTATGGCAGGTCAGCAATGGAGAACAAGTGATCAAGAGACCTAACCTGTCAGACACAACACTAGCACAGGCCACCTGTGATAAACCTACATGAGGTATTGCCATGGTATTTTTAAGTGAACCATGTTGCTTTCTAACAAGTCCAATCCTAAATTCTATTTTTTCTGTTGAAGAGTCAGTATCTTCTACAGAAAATTCCCATAGAATAAGTTTTTATAAATAAAACATTGAAAAACACCTGCAAAAACCAAAATATAAGAAAAAAAAGTCAAAACACCTCAAAGTGCTTATCTGTTTCTGTCTTATTACATCCTAAAATACCACTAGGAAGCTTTTTTTCACCTCTATATGTAAAATGATCATTGATTGCTATGTTAAATCTTTTCTAGCCATATTCAAAGCCCTTTTTTTTTTTTTTTAGTAAGTTAATGTCATTAAAAATAATTGAAAAAAAAAAATTCACCTGACTTCCAAATACATTTCTCCAAACTAGACTCAGATTTTTTCAAAGGTGTATGATTTTACGAGATGCTGTTGTGAAGAATTTATGTGCAAGTACAAACAGAGCACACATTAAGGACTTGGAAGCAGAAAGAACATCTTGGACCACAGAAACTCAACCCCTGACATTGCACATGGCCACATCCTATCATCTAATTCATAAAGCAATTTAGCTTTGTTGTGGTAGCTATGCTGAATAATCCAGTTTATATCCTTCTAGTTCTGAGTGAGAAGTCTTGGCATGAGAGGAGAGGATTCTGCAGCAGATACTTCAATGAAAACACAGTTCTTCAGCCACTGAAAATACACAACCTCTGACAAACTGGAACAAAAAACAACCTTATTCTCCTAGGTGTGATGCAAGAAAACCTGTTACAGATTTTCCACAATTCTCCCTCCACCCCCACTCTCCCCCTCAATCATCTATCACATCACCTCAACTCAAAGATTAAAAATAAATCCAAATAAGCATGTTACGATATATTTATATGCACATTCCATTCCCAATCTGAAACTCATAAAGTCTACTAAACTTCTTCCAAAATACAAAAGGACTTACCCAATGTGTCTTTTAGATTTTTAACCAGAGAACCTTTCTTCAAGCTGTTTTTTCGCTCCACATAATTTGATGGCACATATCCCGTTTTGTTGGCCGCGTTTCTTACCCTCCACCATGTCTTGGAATCATCTAATAGCCAAAGACGCTCATTTTTCTTGATGTCAAGTTCTTGGTCCTGCTGTGCAGTGTAATCCCACTTTGCAATAACTATAACTTCTTCTGTCATCTTTCATGGAGTACTTCTGCAACAAAATATTAAAACATGCTCATCAGTAAATTGCACTTTGTAATTCTTACTCAATTGTTTCTTTGAGTTCTTCTGAATTAAGCAAGAAAAAGGCAGGGAAAAATTAGAAAGCTATACAAAGAAAAAGGTCATGGATTGATTGGAACACCTCTTTTAAAAATAAGGGAAGTAATATTGACCTTTCTTGCTTCTTCTGCCACTAATACATGACAACACCCTGATAGTAAATTCCATTCATAGTGTATTGCATTTGCTTTCTCTGAAAGTATATAAAATATTACTCAGACATACATTAACAAAAGCTAATTTATAAAAGCCATTTAGTTTCTGCATGTAGCATTATAAAACTATCCCATCTTCCACACCTGGCATTCAGTGTTCTGATGTGAGAGAAAATAAAAATAAATCCAGACACATTCCAAAAATGTATTTTCCTTCTGCCCTCATTCTTCATCTTCATACTAACATAACATTTCTAAGTTTTCTGCATTGAAATAAAGTTATCCCTTTTTTTTTTTTTTTTTCAGCAAGAAGTTAAAATTCCTTCTAAGAAGCAATGTAAGTCAGTAGAGAAATCTGCCATCAAGAAGAGGGTAGTGTCTTCACTAAGCCTTTGTTGACAGTGTGTTGTGCAGGCAGCCCCAGACTATTTTTTATCAGAAGCTCTTGCTCCCCTTTGCCCTGGGGAAGATCCCAGCTGACCACAGTACTGTGCTGGGCATGAGTCAGGGGAGAAGAGTACCCACTGTGCTTCCCCCAACTGCATTTCACTTCCCTAACTGAAACTTATCCAGGGTTCTGTCAAGACTGAATGAATTGTTTTTTTTGAACTTACCTGTAACAAGAAAGATCTTTTCCAAAGCCATTTCTCAGCTGCATATAGACAGCTACCAGCCTCCACGTTTTCCTACACATCCCAGCAATTACCAGGAAGAATGTGAGGGAGCACAATAGCTCGCCAGGAAGAAAGTACTATGCTAGTACCAGTGACATTTAAATACATTATAATGTCAACCAAAACGTTGATTATACCCTCTTAATTCTAAGAAGCTACCTAAACTTCTGTAAGGACTGCTGAAGGTTTTGGTGGGATAGGGAAGTGGAGGAGGATGGAAGAGAGTGGATGGTGAGAATATATTTGAAAATCAATGTAGCAAGCAGGCTATCTCTAAAAAAAAAACCCAAAAGCTGTAGATTTCCTTTAAATTGCACATTAGTAGAAACAAGTCCCATAGTACTTTGAACTATTGTCCAAAGATCTTTGTAACATTGACTTCACTGCTTAGTTCTTACCAATCCACTGATACCTATTAATTTATGTGACAGAAACATAAATTGAAAAAAAAACTCACAAACCTCATTCAGAAATTCTGTTCAGTGTGTAAGTGGTATCACCTATATTCAGAAAGGGTTCCTTCTGCTGGCTGTAAACACACACACACACACACACACACACACACACACACACAGAGTTTTTCCCTTTAGCTACAGTACAAGCTGTGAAAACTACATGCTAGAAAGCCCAACAGTCTACTTTCAAATAAAAAGCATTTTCCTTATTTAAAGTTAACCTATAATCTTAAGACTCCTCTTATAATCATTTTTGTTTCCAGGATTGCATCATATAGGGTTGAGCTAAAGTTGCCAACCTATTTGACAGCAAAGCTCTGGAAAGCACCAGCAATGTAAAGTCGCAGGAGGACACTTGAAAATCTGAAGCTGAAAATTAACAGGCTTAAGTTCTCCTTTTCCAATCAGAAATGAACTGAAACATTATTCAAGTATGCCTTTGCATAGCCGGGAAGCCAGAGATTAATTAAAAAAGAAATTATGATGCTTGGAACAACAGAGAAGAAACACAACAACCCTTACCGTTCAAGCAAGGCTGTGACTAATGCAGGTGGAATCGATGATTTTACAATAAATAAGTCACTATACCCTTCAATGTTTGTTCCCCTCCCCTAAAATAATAGTCCCATCTGACAAGGACACAGGACAGCCTGAGCTTTGGACTGCAGTCTCCAATCCCCTGCCCTGGTTTCTGACTCCCATCAAACGGACAGACAGCCTACAGGTCGATAAGCTGTTGTAGCCACAGGGGAATTGCAATCAAGCATGCTCTAGAGGCCAGCACTGTCAATATCATCTCTCTCTCCAATTTAAACCTGTTTATTTTATCTCACCAATTGTACAATGGTCAATCCTTTCTATTTCTGGGGACATGGAGAATATGAAGAAATAGGGCACCATCAATCCAGTTGGCTGATGCTGGCACCATAGAGGCTTCATTTCTAAATAAGGTTATTTTCACAAAGCAGCAAGTTAAAATTCTCTATCAAGATTACAGCATATTAATAATAATAATAAAAAAAAAACCACATTAGGCATATTTGACTAGCAATTGGTGGAAAATTATTAAAATCATCCTATATCTCTGAAGTAAAGCAAACAAATAAATAAACAAAAAAACCCCAACCAAATAAAAACAAACAAAATCCCCAACAAAGTAATAAATAAACAACTGAATTGGCCCCTCTTGCAAGAGTCACCAAGTGTTTTCCCAAGGCACTGGGAGAGGACAGAACACAGGCAAAGACCAAAGAGCAGACCTGACAACGTCAACTACACAGTCATCCAAGCTTCATTGAGGACAGGGAGCCCCAAGCTGCCTGACTTCTACAATTCCAGTTATTGTTGATGTGCAAACCTACCAATCAACCTGAGAAACCATGGCATTTCACAAGCAGACCCTTGGTATGACACAACTTGGGCAGAAGTCTGGAGAAGCCAAATTTCTCAAGTGGAATGCTCCCCCACAAGCTGTTTCAGTAAAGCACTCCAGCTTTTGCTGAATGTTTAATGGCACGAGCATCCCCACCCACGTGGAGACAGGATGCACAGAGTCTAAATGCATCATACATTGCAGCTAAACATCTTCCCATTTAAAGTTGTGTGCATGTGTATGGAGATGGTTGGGTTTTTAGGTTTGGTTTTGGGGTTTTTTTTGGTGGGTGTTGGGGTGTTTGGGGTTTTTTGGCCTAACTTTTTTTTTCGCATGTGTATTCTAGTTTTTAAAATTACTTTCTTACGGTTACATCATTAGACTGGGTCCATCAAGGACAGTAAGATTCTTCCTGTAACATTTACAGAGCTAAGATTTCTTTGTATGTGAATAAAGGCACATTTGTTCCCCAGAAGGAGGGCTGTAGAATTAATAGTTTTGAAATGTTCCTGCAACACAGCTCTGTGCCAAACAAAAGATTAGAAGCAAACAACGTAACTAGATTTGGGGAAAAACATTAAGGAGAAAAAGAATACAGCTTTCCAAAGCATCCAAGTGTCCCATAAAAACTTGACATGCATACAAAACATGATGTTTCTTTAGTATGCAGCTTATATACTGCACAACAAATATACCACAGTCCCCAAAGATTCTAATGTTAACATGAGACTCCTTCACATCAAGAAAATGAAAATGCATTACTGCTAAGAGTGTACAACCTTCTGGAATGTTCCTCCACACAAAACAAACAAACAAACAAACAAACAAACAAACAAACAAACCAAACAAAAAGTCCTGGTGCTGAAATACACTCTTCTCATACCCCCTAGAGTAACACCATCCACTTGAAAAAGCATCAATTAAAAGTCTTGAAATATATCTGCAAGGAACTGTAAAATTATGAAATGCAACATGGTCATTTCTCAGTACAAGGCAGTTTCACTTTGCAAAGTATTATGTATGGTCTTGTTTTTAGCCTACTATATCTCAGGGTCATTTGCTTTACTTTTATGGCAATTCAACTTCCAGTTTATAAAACAAACAAAAATGCCCCAAACAAAACAAAGATATCACACCAAACAAGGAAAACTCCAAACCAAGACCTTCAAAAGGCAGTTTGTGCACTGGTTATGTGACCAATCCATGTTTCCAAGCCCTTTTAACCCAACGTTTCCTTCATTACTAGCAGGGGTAGTAAGTGTATTTCTTTTACCAATATTTTATTTGCAGAAATATTATGACTAATTAGTTTAGATTGTGCTTGGGTATTTCCATACATTTTGTTTCTTCTCTCTAGCTTAGGTTTTGTTAGGAGAGGAGTCCTGTCTTCAGGGGCAGGTGCCTGACTGCAGAAGCACACCTGAAAATGTTCCTACACAAAAATACCCTTTGGAGAGAGAGATAAACTGAAAAATCTGCAATGACAGGAAGGCAGTGAACAAAAACCCAGCCAAGGTAAAGCCAGCTGTGAGAAGACTGTTCTGAAAGCCTGCTCAGACTGGTGAGGAGCATTAGCTAACCCTAAGGCACAACAAAGGTAGACATCAGTGAAACATCTAGTACTGGAGCTCCCATACAGACTTCAGTAGAAGAAAAGTCTAGAAAGGTTATGGGTCAATAAACTACAGTGATTCAAGAATGTAGCCATGTCAGAAAAAAACCCCAAACAATCAAACAAAAAAACCCAACAAAAACAAAGGCAAAAACAAACAAAACCAATGAAACAAACAAACAAAAAAAAAACCACAACACAAACAACAAAAACAAAGCAGCACCTACATAATTTTGAACCGTTTAAAACTGAACCACACAAGTAATATTTAGGATTATGGCAAATGTAGAAAAAGAGAATCTGCTCCCGCAGACCTGTAAATCTGCAAGTCAATTTTCATATGAAAGACCTTCTCATTTGGATGTTATTTTAAATATCAAATTACATAAAATTGTCACACAGATCTCAATCTTTTACCAGGCCTGAATGTTTTGTTGGTTTTTGTTTTATTTTTTTCCCCCCTATATAGGGCTAATGTGTTTTTCCCACAATGATAGGTAAGAACCGATCCATTCCATCATGCCAGCTGAATTGGAATCCTCTCCTCATCGACCCAAGTTAACACTCCTACACATTTAATGCCCTGGCCCAATGGTCAGAAAGTAGCATCTTGTCTTGCCTCCAGGAGGAAGGCTCAGGGTCCATCAGTGATGTGGTAGGTTATTGATTAGGTAGGTTAGTGCAAACAGGAGATATGGTTGAGCTGTAAAGATGCAGTGGGAAAGGAAGCAGTCACCCTCCTCATTCACAGCTTATTTTGCAAAAAGGAACATGGCTGAAAAATGACTGACAGTGATGCTTGAAATTTAATCCCTCACCAAGGGAACAAGGAAAATTTCTATTAATAGGAAGTGACAATTGATGTAACAGACTGTTCTGGAATTGGATGTCCTCCTCAGACACACGGAAAGTAAGGTACTAAATTGATAAGAGAGGCTTTTACGTGACACTGATGCACATAAGATGAGTAACTGCAATACAATATTACATAAGTCATAATAACTATACAATATTTAGCTAATTGTCTTGGGAGAATGAAAAGATACTAATGACATATCACAGTCTTCTTTAAGATTTAAAGGCTGAACAACCCTCTCTTTCTTCTGCTCTCATACTCTGAAAATTAAAATGGGTTTGGAATCCTGCAGCACGTGTTGCTTACTGGTGTTCACTATCTGGTATCCACTTGGTTAACCTTTTGCAATTATTAGAGCAAATAGGCAATATTTAGTCCTCTACAGTAACACCACTTCTGGTAAATAATTAAAAAAAAATGTCTCTTTCATTGAGGCCTCTTTCATAGTAGGTGGAAGCACTTACTGTGCTCTGTCACTAGTAAAAACCCTTGTATTAGATCACTTCATCTGAAGTACACTCTAAGTCTGAAGCTTTCTTATTTATGGAGATGCAATCTCTGTTTAGCCTGCCTAATGTTTCACAAGCTTTCAAGCTTTCTCTTCAGTTACAGTTGTTTGTTGCATGTGTGGGTGTGTGGTTACTTGTTTTTTGGGTTTTTTTTTAATCATCCTGGATGAATAGTTTTGACATACAGTAAGATTTCAAAAAAGTGCATCTCTCTACATTTAAGGTCGTTTCATTTGGTTCTTGCAGATCAGTAAAGCACCAAACTCAAAGACAGAAGAAGGCATTAAAAAGAACATAAGTATGAATTCCATTGAGAATTTGTGAAAAAAAAAAAATACACCTTTTGGACTTTCTTTTAGCTATTTCCAGTAGAACACAACATTTTTGATACTTCAAGTATGTATGTTTGAAAAAACATGAAGTTATCATCTCCATCATTAAAAGGTCAAAGTTAACCTAAACCAAGCAAAATATCTTTCTGATGGTTGCTACAAGAAAATCTCAAAAGGTAGAGGTTTAAATGAGTAAACAGGCTGATCCAAATTATGGCAAATCACAGCCCTTTGCTAAAACCAGTAAAACCCTCTCCGTGCTTTGTTACATGGGCTATGTGCTGGTGCTTAGACAAATGAAGATGGATCACATAAAGACCACCTTGTGTAACTGCTTCTGCAGCTCAACACTTTAATACTGCGTATAATGCATGCAGATCCACCTCAAGGACACATTGCTTTGGAAAGAGGTCACTGACACAAAAATTACTGTAAAAATACTTGCCTCCTCTTTTCAAAAAAGGTAACTAAATAGCTGAAGTGACCAAACATTCAACATTTGGCTGAGCCATTCTGAGGTGTCAAACCAATACCTGAGCAGAAATAAAACAACCCTACATACCTGGGCTGCCTAAAATTGCTGACTCTTTTAACACAAGCTTGACAATTAATTTGGTGTGTTCACTATTAGGTCTCATTAGGATGCATTGACTACAGAACTAAAAGTGATAGTTGAGTAAGTGCAAGTGATTATTATCTAATTTACTTTGATGTGTAAACTGAAGACACAGTCACAAGCAATAGAAGCTGCTGCTGCTACTTGAGGAGGGTCAGTTTTCCAAAGCTGAAAGCAAGGATGAGTGGAAGCTGTAAAGAATAAAATTAAAGATGTATATAATTGGATCCCCTGTAAAGGAAGAATGTTTCATTACATTTCTCAACCTACTCTTACAATTTAGCATTTATGAAAGTAGTATTATATGGTTGAAAGAAGATTCTATTTTTAAAAGTGAGGTAAAAAGCTCTAGAGGTTTTCTGCGTCCCCTCTCCTTAGTCCTTTCTTTGAAAAGGAAAAACTGATAGCAAGCTCAAGTCAAGAAATGCAAACTGCAGGTATCAAAAGAAGTGCAGTTCAGCTCATGAAGAACTACAAAAACTTACTGAATTGTGTCTAGAATAAATTAAATATTAGCATTAGAATAAATACAGAATTACACACAACGTTGTTTCCTTCACATGGTATAGGAAAAAAAGATGTTTAGTACTTATTTCTACATTATGGGATTATTTTAGAGTGACAACCATTTCCTTCTCTGTCATTAACTTGTGTATAAAAATAATAAGGAAAATTAAACACTTCTAATCTTCAAATGGACCTCAAGACAGTAGAACTGTCCACAATGCTTTCGCAGTTTTAGCATAAAATCCAAGGAAAATATGAGGCAATGAGGAAGTTCTGGAGAATTAACAGTCTTGCCACTAGTTCAAAAGCATAAATTGTATGATCCTTAATGACACCACCAAATAGTTGGATGAACTCTTAATTCTAAAAATAAGGAGCCAAAGGACCCACCCTAAAACACACACAGCATACCAGCAGATTATGGACGTGCAATTAGTACTTACGAAAAGGGTTTCAGGGAAGACAGGCATCAAAACAAACAACCAAAAAACACCACCAAACTATTTTTGCTGTACCTTTTTCATGTCATTTGAGCTCCTGGTTTAGGACTATGCATCTAGACCCAAGTCCACACCCACGCTGGACAGTTTAACAGGCAGCCAAGTGTGAGACCCAGCAGCAGGGATGACTTCAAAGTCAGGCTCAGCAGACACCATGAGCCTCTCTGGTAGTTCCCAAGCAGTTGTTCTTAGGTGCAAAAGTACCTGGTTTCCTTATGAGTCACCCAGGGAAAAAAAAAAAAAAAAAAACCAAAAAAAAATACACCAACTAGAGACAGATCTGTGAAGGCAATATAGGCAGTGGAACCTTTAATCACCTCAGAGGTGCTGCAGCCCATGTGCCACAGGCAGGACTGTCCTGGCATGGCCCCACTTCTACAGGTGCCACAAGTGTGGGGCTTTTTAGATGATACTTCTTGCTAAATATAAGTGGGCTATCTTCAAAGTATAGGTGAGGGATCAGTCCGAGTTAACCAGTAGTTCATCACTGTACTAGCTAAGGAACTTCATCTTGAGGCTCCACCCAACAGCCTGTCCCTGCACACCACAAACCCTCTTCCCCTCTGTATCTCCTGCCATTGTTTTAGGGTACAATGCTGTGAGGTTTGGGGTTTTGTTTCTTCAACCGGATGCCTCTGAAAGCTTCTAACCAATGTTTGCTTCTCTCGGCCCCACAACGTATCTGGTATCTCAATCTCTAATACAGCTACACTCCAGAGCCATGCATCTTGTGTGACAGAGCAACTGCAAACAGGAAACCTCAAGGCTAATTTAGTGGTAACGAATTTCTGCATAGCTCCAACAGAGCACAAAAGTTGAAGTTGGTTTTTTGCTTGTATGTGGCTTAGAAGTCTTTGTAAGAAACACACACAAAAAAATAAAGAATACAGATTACAAACACCCCAGAAATACATCTTTCCTGCTAAGAAATCAGCACAGCTCTTCACTGTTCAACAAAACAGAAAACTTCACTTTATATATGTAATTAAATAGTAACATGTAACAGGATGTTTTGTGTGATAGGCCTCATGCAAACATTGTGTGGGAATTGGTTTTTTTTTTTTCAGTCTGCACAGATGAAATATGCAGAAGCTGCTTCAAATCATCTTTTTAAAACAAACTCACCATGTTAGGAAAAGGAATAATATAAACCACAGAGCCTGCATCTCCTTGCCAAGACCCACCTATGTTTTGTGTGCAGCCTTGGCGATGACCATCTCTGGCAGCTGTAGCTGATGACAAGGCCCCTTCCAGACCTCAAAGCCTCACTCTAGCAGGAAGGTGTAGCACAAACATCTACCAGGCAAGAGCAGCGAGGATGCCTTCAAAAGTAGAGGCTGCCAAGCATAAGGTGAGGGCAGCAAGGGCAGTCCCCCAGCTCACATCATTGCTCCTTTCTTGTGAGCCAAGGTCACAACATATGCAGACCAATAAACTTCATGAACTGTTCCCCGTCTCAGGAAAAGCTGAAGTTGCAACTAAAGGACACTGCTATCACAAAAGTAAGACTGTGGAAAATATTATCAGATAAGAATATATTTGCTCTTGTTTATATGAGAAAGTAGCAGATAACTGAGCCTGCTACCTGTCTAGTAGAGAACGCTGCCCAGGCTGTTCCAAGGTAGTCTGCTGCAGCACTGAAAGAACACAAGGCTGAGTTCTGGCCTTCTATTAATTCATGCAATAGCACACCCTAATTTTATGTGATATTCACTCTGTTTCATGTTATGACCTTCCTATAAGGTAACCTTCCCCATAAATTTTTATGTTTGTTTGTTTGTTTTGTGGTTGGGTTTTTTTGGTGTAATTTAATTAGTAATACTGCTATGCCATAAAATTTCCTCTTCTGGGGCGGTTTAAGATACACATGCTTAATCAATGTGACAGTCTTTAAAACACATAATTCTAAGTACTATATTTCCTATTTATGTGATAAGCACTCTGCTATTTTGGGAAGCTACATTTCTAAAAATCTTTTGATGTCTTACTTAAAAAGAAAAGGACATTTCTATACCCTTTTTGGAACAGCATGCCTATTATAAAGTAAGCAGTGTTCATTTTTAGCTTCTGACAGATGATTCAGATCTGAAATTCCATTTCAAAGGACAAAAAACTGGTATTGTACAGGAACAAGCTGGTATTACAGCAACATATGCTAATACTCTGCAGTACTAGTTAGGAGCCTTATTACTTCTGCTTAAAAGGTAGATAATGACAAAAATATAAGTTACAAAGAAGACTCACTAACAAGTCCTTAGCTAAGCTGAGTATGGTCACCAACACACAGTGCAAAGGGCTTATAATAAAAACCTGGCTCGAGTTATTCCATAACTATGTGATAACTATTGGGAAAGCATGGAAGGACAACCATATATTAAAAACAAACAAATACATTTTAACTTGTTTGGTGGGAAGAAGGTGGTGTGTGTTTTTAGAATTATTTTTTTTTTAATTCATTGAGAAAGCAGGACAAGGATTAATAGACAGCACTTCTAACACACAGCCTTCTAGAAAACAGACCAAAAAAATGGTAAGAGAGGATTTTTGTGGTTAGATGGCTATTATTGCTTCACCCAATACAGATGGTGTTTTTGGAAGAAGTTATTTCCTCATATCTTGAGGACTGTACAGAATTGCATCTTTTCGTACCCTTTTATTATATACTTATGAGAAAACCCAAGGAATGTGAATGATTACCATCACTAGTTTTAGTCTGTTGAAGAAGGGGGAAAAAACACAACCCCCCTGAACATACAGCAACTCCAGCCACAGATAGCCAACCAACATCCCTTCCTACCAACCCCTTTCTTCAGTCTTTAGACTCCACCTGCTCTCAGCCTTCCTCCTCTCTTACATCTATTGCTACAACGTCCTCAAGCAGGAGGGGCTTGAGCAGATGCAGGATCTTGTTCTGCCTCCATCAGCAACCTACACAGATGCAACTACTGTTGACAACCCAACCTGTGGTGACATTTTCTAATATTAGGGAAAAAAACTTCTTGCTTTACTTTGAATGTGTTGCAATGGTAGGAGTTGAAAGGGAGCTCTAAAGATCATCTAGTCCAACCCCTCTGCTAGAGCAGGATAGTCTAGAGCAGATCACAGGAACAAGTCCAGGTGGCTTTTCAAAGTCTCCAGAGCTGGGTATTCAGCTATGTGGGCAGCCTGTTCCAGTGCTCTGTTACCTTCACAGTGAAGAAATATTTCCTTATGTTGAGCCTCTTGTTTTCCAGTTTACAGTCCTTGTCCCTAGACCTGTCACTGGACACAACTAAGAGCCTGTCCCCATCCTTCCACATTCTAGATGACAACGGTAAAACCCAGTGTGCAGAGAGGACACTTTCAGACACTTTGGCTGCAAATGGCATGAAACAAACAGGGAGGCAGCAGCTCTTCTGCCTGTATTTCTTGGCTGCGGAGTAAACACAACAGAACCCCAAACACTGCCTCACATTTAGATAAATACAGCGAGAGGGTCAGAAAGGAGCATCAGCTCCCCTCTTCCAGAAATCTTTTAAAAGCAGGCTCAGAAAAGCCATGCAGCTAATAAATAGCTCAACTGCACTAAAGCAAACTTTCGAGAGTAGGGACCTCACTTCACCTCTAAACCAGCAGCAATGATTAATGGCCACATCTCCGTGATGTTTTATGGGTGTTGCTACTAAGTCAGAGACACAGATACGCTTAGTAGTGTTACTCTGGACTGTTATCTCTCCATTCCTCCCAGTAGACATCATTTAAACTTACCTATACATTTGAAAATATACAAAAATAAACAAACATAAGACAAAGAAGAGGGGCAAGTCCACAAATAATATAACACACCTTAGGTGTCTACATAGGAAAAAAATTAAAATCATTTTATAACTTTCAACCTCTCCCCAGTTCCTTACAAAAAAGGGGTAGGATACAGCCAAGTACCCAAGACTTAACAAAATTAAAAAAAAAAAAAAAAGAGACTACTGAGAGTTCTAATAATATATGCTATAATGTTATAGTTATCTATATGATAGACTGGTGAAACATGCTCTGCAGAGGGAGAAATTAAGTGTTCTCCTGTTCACACACTTTCATACTCAGTATCAATAAACCTTCCTTCTCACCTTGAAATTAAAACAGCTGGTCACTTCAGGATATGGTGAACACCACAAATTTTTATAAAAGGAAACATCCTGGATTTTTTTCAAGATTAAAAGAAAAAAAAAAACCAAACAAAACAGAAGCGGCATTTGAATGATTTGCTTCCATGGCTGCTTCCTTTCCCCTAGCTCAAACATTCAATGATCTGCAGGAATTACACTTCACTGGAAGTGTTAGTACATTTATGTACTGTATAAACAAAGAACAGTCCTCAGACATAAGAAGTTTAACCTTGATCTCACACAGAAGGACAAAGCTCAGAATCACTGTGGATTGCTACGTTTTACAGCTAATCCCTTGAAACACTGCTACCTACTTTTCAAGGGATTTCACTTTAAACTGTCTATAAAATGCTGAAAATAAAATTGAATTGCTGACCTTCTGTTCCCCAATAGAAAAATCATATATTCACTTTTTAACTAGAAAGAGGAAAAGATATTTTTTCAGTTAGAAAATGCATTGTCCATTTCTAGACAATGTTAACTTTATAATCTTAAGCAATTATCAACTATTTTATTGAAAAAAACCAACATTCAATCACCTCATGGCAATAGGAAAATGTGAAAAATATCTATACTAAAACAATCCTTAACTTTCTAGCTCACAGAGCACTATCTTATTTAAGGGACCCATCCGGACACTGTTCTTGTTAACTTTCCAGTTTACTGTCATTTCAAATACTGAATAAATTCTTAGACTTCTGGATTTTTTTAGTAGGTCACTTGGGCCATAATTTTTATCTGATACAGAAAGATGCAGATAACAGTGGGGAAAAAAAAAAAAAAAGTTATTGCTCTATTTAACTCAAGGCAAAGGTTTGGGGTTACTTAACACCTGTCTCATATTGTGACAGTTTCTTGGACAATAAGCTATTTTCTAGAAGCAGGGTCTTTGAACAGCACAGGTAAAAATAATCAGTGGATGCAAGATACCACTCTTGATTCTATGCTTATGTATGCAACCAGAGGCATCTTGAAAGATACCATGTTAGACTCCATTAAAGAACAGCTAATACCATTAAATTTATGCTGATATAAATCTGCACATCTCCCTTAAGAAGTTATAATGAGTTGACAAGGTGCTTCATGACATGCTCTAAGAGCAGGAATGTAGAGGACTGTGTTAGGTGTGTGTTGGTTTGTTGTTTTTTTATGTTTTTCCCTCTGTTTTTCATTGGGTTTTGTTTTTGCTTTTTTTTCTTCTCATGGTCAGGTATTAATTAGGTGTTTTTTTGCTGTTGTAGGTATGGTTGGACTCGGTGATCTAGGAGGTCCTTTCGAACCATGATTATTCTGTGATCCTATGAGATAGTTACTCAGAAAGCTCTCCTTTTAATTTCCTGATAGGACACAAACCAAGAAAAAGCCCAATTTAAATTAAGAGACACTCTTGGATCCTGTATGAGATGCGAGTGAATGCAGCAGCTTCACAAGTCTCTGGTTGGTGGGGCTGACTCCTGTGCCAACGCTATACAACCATGGAAGTATCATCCCAGGGAAGAAAGGGCCATCCTAGTCTCTCCCTGAAGTTACCTGTTCTCCAACCGGTCTTCAGAATCAAGACAGGAATTCTCTCTTACCATTCCCAAAGTACAAGTGAAAAGGAAACTTCATCCCTTTTAGTTTTTAAAATAAAACAGGTTTCAAAAGACCTGTCCTATAGCTCTTTAAAATTTGAGCTTTAAATTTAAAAGCAAGACTGCATTTTTGTTTTGGAATTTTGGTAACAGTAATTTGTTTCAATTGAATTATTTAAGTATCTTCCATTTTAAATGACACCCTTTTCCAAAATACATTAGTTGTGGGTGCTCTGCCACACTATTACAGCAGCAAGCCACTGCTAATTCCTCAGCTGAAAGTGAGGGACACAAAACCAAGAGGGAAACATCATTCATTGAAGGGGGGAAAAGGATGAGAGGGGATTTACTGACATCCTTTCTGCCAGGCATGCTTCTTCAGCAAGGGCAGAAGGAAACTGCTCTACATTTCTGTAAGCCAAATATACATTCAATAGAGACTAACACTGCCAGGTGATGCTGGACTCTCAGCCTCCTTTATTCCCATTCTCAGCTCCGATGCCTGAACTGAATCTTTCCAAACTCCTCTAAATCTTCTCCTCCTGTTTTATATTCTGCCAGAAATTTCTCCACAGCAATCTTTTCTGAATAAAAGCTCCCCAAAATAAACAAATAATTTCAAAATAAAACATTTGGCTTTGGCATCACACTCCCTTTCATCCAGAAATATTATATACTCTTACACTGAGATGTTCTATCCTTGCACACTCACAGACACATTTTCTTCCTCACTCCCACAAAGTAACAATAAAAAGCTTCAACAAATGTGAAAGGGAAATAATAGAGGCAAATAATTTCCACACATGGAGCAGACTGTGAGGAGTATTATCTGTACTAGAGTCAAGATTAAATAAAGGAAAAATAGGTTCAAAGCCACAGGTGTGAAATGCGGAAGTTTAGCCAGAGAGTTGTCATTCCTGGTTTAATACAAGTTTAAAAATTTATATTGCTACTGAGTTTCATTAAAAGTGACTATGCCATGATTGGTTAATACAACATTTTCAGCTGAGAGCCACACTAAATATTTAGTATTTGACATCTTCTTGTAGTACCTTAGTATTACTTGTAGTCAAAATACCAGTGACACACCACAACTAAGTAATATTACAACAGAAGTAAACTATTCCTTCATTATCTAAATCAGACCTTACTAAGTGAAGTCAATAGAGTTACCAAATCTGTGTTTGCATCAGGTATCAGTGAAAAAGGCTTTTCAAAGAAAATTCATATATAAATATTGAGGGCTGTGAAGCAGTACATGAAAAGAGCTGCAAATTACAATCCCCATCAAAAGTAGGAACAAGTGTATAAAAATTCACAAATAACCTCAAGTTGGTAAAAACAGTATGGAGAAGGGGGAAGACTTGTGCATCCCCTCTCACCCTGGACCTCAGGGAGAACTTCAGAGAGATCCTTTTTCCTTTCCTGAATCAGACAATCTCTAAATGCTTCAGGTGATTAATACCAAGCATTTTTATTTTATTTGTTCTTAAGCTTCTTGTTGAAAATTAAGCTCTGAGGAACAGATCTTGGACTGAAGTGTTATTTGATGCTTTGCTCCTGCTCCACTAGTACATAATGCATTTAGGCTCAAAAACTCAACCCTGAAACTAAACTCCATAAAAGTAATCATTGCAGTAAATTCTGCCCTCAGGTTTCCTTTCTTTCTCTCTCTCTCACTCTCTTTTTTTTTTAAATAGAGGATTCTGCAGAATTAGTCAGGGGACTAGAATTAGACTGGGGATGCAGCGATGCGCAGCCACCACTTGCAGGTCAGAATCATTAGTCTGACCTGTGGTCTGCTTTGTGCTGTCGTTCTCCTCAGCAATTCCTACAGCACAGCCAGGGAACAGGTCACAGCAACACCAATCCCTCTGCTGCCACCTTTTTTCTCCTTAAGAATACAAGCAGCAGCTGCTCATAAAACTGGATGTAAACCCAGGACGCATATGCGACACCCTCATTATGGCCACACAATAATGTGTTACCAGTCACACAGGAGAAAGCTTAGAGCTCACAGGTCAAGACTTCCTGATGTTTCAGTAACTTGCTGCAGTCAGAAAATACAATATAGCAGCCATGCATCCAAAGAGTGCCTGAAGGGCAAGGCAGCAGATGAGAATGCAAGTTTCCATTATCCCACTCTGACAGTAAGTTCAATTTCTAAGGAGAACAACTGTCAAAACCTTGCTTATGAGCAAGTTTCAAAAACAGTTTTATAAAAATCCATATAAACACACACACTGGAGCTTTGTAGTTCTAGTCAAAATGTTTGAGCAAACCCAAGGATGTCATACCCTTTTCTTTTGAGATAAATGATTACCAAGCACCTTGATCATCATAGGCCAGCACTCCCACGTGCAGTAATGGAACAGACCTTCCATATAAATCCATGGCTAGCAGAAAATGACATTCAGTAATCTAAAGGAAAGGAAAACTAATAGTCTGTTTAATCTTGAAAGATAAAAAATCCCCAACATAAATCAAATATAAAGAGAGGTCTAACACTCATTCAACAGCATTTTTGGCCCTGGTATGTGATAACTTGAGAACTAATGGTATGAGACAACCCATCTTATCAGGGAATGTGCTAAGGGATGGACAAAGAGCTACTGATTTTTGCTGCAGGACAAAGAATTCAAATATCACCCCTCTGGGGAAAATCTGTATCTCCCCAACTACCTGATGCTTCAAAGAAATGATCTCTGTGAACATGTCTGTTAAGATGTCTGTAATTCACATAAAAAAATTTTTAAAATTGGGCCACAGGTAAATTTTGGAGGTTAGTAGAAAGAGATGGAACAAGTGGTCACAAGGAAAACATGCATTAAAAAGAGATACAAAGACAAGTTAGCAAAGAAAAAAAACAGAGTAGCAATGACGGAAGGAAGGGAACCTGCTGGAAGGATTATGCATACAGCTGCTGAGTCAAAAAGTAGGAGAAGGATCATTTAAAAAGTATGGGGGAAAAAAAACCCAGGGTGATGGGGTAGGTAGAAAATAAGCTGCACAGGGGCTCTATTAAAGGGTACATCTAAGAGCAGCTAACACAGAAAACAGCCTCCAAAATAAGGACAGGCAAGAGAAGTGGTGCAGGGATCCCTGAAACAAAAGGGTGTGAAGAGAGCACAAAGGAAAGCAGGAGTTAGAGACAAGAGACTGCAAGAAGCCTGTGATGTCTAAAAATGAGACTCTCAAAACCAGGGGAAGAAAAATAGGCTGTAAAAATTTGGTTTCTGTACGCATGGTATTCTCTGCTTTGTGTTACTACTGGCTTAAAAAATCAACAGGACAAGCTAATTTTCTCAGTCCTCTCTGCTTAGTACAAATCAAGCTTTGTTACAACATGAAAACAGTAATTGTAAGCCAAGATTAATTAACCAAGTTTTTAGAAACAGAATTCCACAGCAAACATACCACACTAGCCTCTAAATATTTTCTGTTGTGTGAAATTTACCTCTTCCAGCAGTTATCTAGAGTGCTCTTGGATAACAGTCACAAAACCATTTGTCAGATACCAAAGGAGATGAAGTGAATGTACAGTCTCTGCCCACTCAGTAGAGGCACTATTTCAACAAGCTGAAGTGTTTTTTAATATCATGATACAGTTGATATAACATTACATCCAAACTGTGCACACTGCATGGAATATGTTCAGATCACTACTGAGAATACAGACGTTTACAGTTTTGGCTTTACATCTACTACATGGAATCACACAGAGTGTTAGGGGTTGGAAGGGACCTCCAAAGATCAACCAGTTAAAACCCCCTGCCAGAACAGGAACAAAACTAGGGCAGATAATTCAGAAACGCATCCAGACTTGATCCAGGTCTTGATAGTCTCCAGGGAAGGAGACTCCACAGCTTCCCTGGGGAGTACGTTCCAGTGCTCTGTAACCCTCACAGTAAAATTCTTCCTCATGTTGTGTGGAGAGTTTTCTCACAGAAAAAGGTCATGATTTACTGTCAGTGAACAACCCATGTTGATAAGACTAAAAAGCAGCTATGA
>JAOEGS010015471.1:0-20062 GCA_025447755.1 Corythornis vintsioides | reverse complement strand
CCAATGAAACATAAGTAGTTGTCTAAATGTAATAATAAAATAAAATAAATAAATAAATACTCCATCTCAGAACCTAACTTCCACTGCCAGTTTCTGTAGCAGCAATCCAAAGACAGGCATAAATAGCAACTTTCTGAATTGGAAAGAAATTGGAAGAGTTGCATCTGCTACAAATTCTACAATATATATCATACGGATTAACACTATTAAGAGGAATCACATGTTTCTTACATTCAGCTACAAGTTCCCCTGAGAAGTTTGAGCTATTTAAAACCCTAATATTGACACCAAATTACTAAAGTCAGTGTAATATGCAAATTCTTAAATTGCTGGCTTAAGCAGGATTTTCCATCTTGATACTTACCGATATTGACCTAATTCCAATTTTATTATGCTGAGCTGCAAACTTTCAGGGAAGTCATTGCATGAGAAAAATAAAATCTGAGAAAGCAACGTGGAGAAATAGTGAATGGGAGGCCAGGAAGACCACACCCAGTAAGGCTACAAACTGACTGTAATATTGCAGTCTCAGAAACAAAGAAAAAAACCTAAGACCAATAAGAACCCTCACACACTTGTCTTTCAAACTGATCACTGATGATCAAATTAAATGGAAGCTGGGTGCAGCCACTCTCCACAAGCTGAATGAGGCTCACAACAAAGGCACCCTGACACCAAATTAGCCCCAGGTTTTTTAAGCATTCCTATTCAAGAGCCACCTGTGAAAGGTGAAGTATTCAAACTCCATTTGATCTCAATTCCCCCATTTTTTCTTTTTCTATTTACAATAAGGAATAGAAATCCACAGTATGATTTCCCTTATTTAAGGGTTTACAAGCTGGCTGTATAAGCACGTCTATAAAAAAAATCCCTAAAGCCCACATAGGAGAAGCAGCAAAGGTCTTGATTTATGCTTAGAAGAGCTCTAAGCACCTCAAAAACCCTTACAAATATATGCTGGAAGACCTGAATTACTAATTATAATTGGAGATAGAAAGGCAGAAATGGAACTCTACAGACCAAGGCTGTTCTTAAACTTTGTCTCACAGTATCTTTAAGGCAAGGAAAGGACTAGTCTTCAAACGTAGGTAATGCTTGACTAAGAAAACTTCTTCTTAACTAAATAAGCAGCTCCTTCACAAACATTTTTCCCATTGCATCTTGCCATATAAGTTTTACGTAGACATACACAACCAACCATACAGTTCTTCCATACTCTCTGCTAGTCAGACCTTTTACTTCCATGCTTGTGGATTTCAGGGATGTGAAAGATGACTACAAACAGCATGTTAATTTATTTTTTTTTTTTTTACAGTAATCTAGTAATCTGCATGTGTAAATTACTGAAAATGCATACCTCCACTGGAAAAAAAAAAAAAACCCAAACAAAAAAAACCCCAAAACATTTACAGATGCCTTTTGGAGAAGTGAAAACCACAGATTCTGATGAATTGGCTACAACAGAAAGACCCAAGGCTAACTCACTACCAGAGAAACACTAGGCAGAGGTGCCTGGTTACCACTCTTGGCTAGAAGATTAATGTTTAAAATAAACCTCATGTCTACAGAGCAAGAGAAGATTTGCTTTGGGGTGAGATGCAACAGAAAATAGACTGTAATGGGGGCTACAAAGAGACTACACAGCATCTAACACAGTAGACTCCTGTAAGGCAGACTTAGCCCACTGTCAATTCCAAGTTATAGGTTGACTGCAAGACATTAGAGCTACTCATCTGCTAAATTCTTTCTTTGGACTAAGAAAAACTTTCCTATGTGTACATTCAACACATCCCTGTCTGAATTTCAAATAATAGGCACTAATGTCTCAGTGCTAAAATATATAGACAAGGTGATGTTAAGAGGGCTAAGTCAAGCTCAGTGTTTGCCTTTGAAACCAGAGGCAGATAAACTGAAGGAAATGCACAGAGCAGATCCTGACTGACATCTTCCAAAAAAGCACTGTCAGAAACTTCTTGGTAACTCTCAAACCCCAAAATGCCAACTTGATACCTTACACTAATAGAACAAGGTCTGTTCTGGGCACTCCCCACCTGCTGGAAAAGCTGCAGCAGTCACTCCCTGTGCCTGAGACTCTTTGCTTGGGGTGTTTGGGTTTTACCTCGAGGTGCACAGCCATCAGCTATGTAAGAATGCTGTGGGCATTACTGTCCAGGTAGAGTATCTTGTTCAAGTACACAAGCTCTGCTCTATTCTGTTCAGGCACACTGCATCTGAAGGACTGTCAGCAGAAAGGAGACACTGCACTTTGAAGAAAGAAAGAAGCTCAGGTGTCTTGTCCCTCAGGTGAAGAAATCTATGACTTCAGATGAGGGAGCAAGTTGAAGAAACTCTCATCCAAAACCAGCAAAAAAGACTGGAATGATTTACTGTTTACACAAAAAACAAACAAACACATACAAAAGACAACAGCATAAAATCCCTTACTGAAAATGGAACACATTCCAAAAGTACATAGTGTTAGAATTCAGTAATGCACTGATGAATATTCCTTGGGAGGAAGAAATATTTTTGTCCCATTATATTTGTATATCGAAGGCTGGAAAAACTTGGCATTCTACATGTTTCTAAGTCCTCTCTGATGACCCAACTGATGAAAAGCAACGAAATTCATGTGGCTCAAGTAAAGAACTACCATAACTAGGGGTTCAAAACTAAGATTCAATGGTAAGAGGAAGACTAACACTTGGAACTTAGAAGTGGCTTTCGTTCCTACCTGGCTTGGTAGGTGGTACCTGCTAGTCAGTGGCATGAGGTACTGTGACCATCCTCTCATGGCAGAATGGCAGTCCCCAAAGTCAACATCTTCAAAGTGCAGGTGAAAAATAAACCATTAAGTTCCTCAGATCCACAAAAAAAACAAGACCTGAGCTGCTAGGATTGCCACTTCCAAAGAACACAGAGCCCCCCCGCCCCCCGCCCAAACATTTGCTTTTACTTTCAAGTTAATAATCAGAAACTGTTGAAGCAGTTTTTACCTGAACTACCTCAGAAACTTTTCTATAAATTGACAATGAATGTCAATTTAAAATGTTAACAGAGCTTTGGTTCCACTGCAGCAAACAGCAGCCCGAGCCACAGGCACAGCTATTACTGATATTAGAAAGATAACTAGATATTCCAAAATCTCGTAAGACCCAAATAAAATTTGGCTACAGACTACCTTCTGAGGTTTTCAGCACTGATTTTCTCCCTTTCATGTCTTGTACACATCTGATGGTGTCTTATTCTACTCATTTTAATCAGACCAATTCAGTGGCAGACTACAAATGAAAATGCAACAGCAGCATTGCAGGACCTGTAACAATAGTCATAACAAAGATTTCCTATGGCAACTGTCAAATTAATGACATCTCCAAAGCTATCTAAATACAGTATCTGGGCAGAAATCCAATTATGTCAATTCTGTCTGAATACCCCAAAAAGAGAGTCCTACTGGGATTAGAAATGGAAATAATTTTAAGCACAGATTAGCTACATGAGGAGCTCCACACTTGAAACCAGAACAAGGGAACAAAAACCTAAAGGCGTGACATTTATCTGGACACAAGGGAGAGGGGAAAAAGAACTGTTAGACATCTGGCAAAAGGTCAAAGCCAATTACCTTGTCCAAAATTGCCCACCAAGATAATAGCTTCCAGGTTCGTTTCTCAGAAAAAAAAAGGTTTGACTCCAGTAATTAAAAAGATTTCTGCTCACTTCTACATCACCCACTACTGCTTTGGTTTTTTCCAAAACTTGTTTTTTTTCCCAACAAAATACTTACAGTAGTAGAAGATGCCAATTTCCCAGAAGCATTAACTTAATTTATGTAAAACCTACATAAAAGAAAATAATATTCTCCCTCACTTAAATATTAGGCAGCAAGTGTCCAATAGTATTCAGGGCTTTTAATTCAAGAACATGATTTCTTGCTGCTTTTTTTACACCATTTTAATTGCTGATTTCCCTTTTGCTTCTAAGTGTCTGTTACCAGCTAATTAGGAGGCCAATTCAGTTTGCTGAGCCTTACCACAGGATTTTGTTTATTTGTGGGTTTAAAACAGACAACAATCAAGGTGTGGGGGGAGGGGGAAATAGCCTTTTAATCCATCAAAGAATAATATACAAGGATTTTTGTTTTCTTTCTTTGCAGGCATATTAAAATAGCTGCTTTCTAAACTATCTGGGTTTTAAATTAAACTATTCAAGATACTGCTACAAAACTAAATGTGCATGTGCCACATAACTGAAGTAATAGGCATTGATTAGTAACTACATTCTAAGCATAATCTCCATTATGAATAAATAAACCTTTCAAGAAGTTAATGATGAAAAAAAGAAGATTCTGATTTTAACAACTTTTTTAATGCTGATCGGTCTTTATACTGAAGGGAACACTTTCAAAGATATCAAGGTGCTGGAGCAGGTGCAGAGGAGGGCAACAAAGCTGGTCAAAGGACTAGAGAATAGATCATAAGAGGATAGTTTGAAGTAGTTAAGTCTGTTTAGTTTGAGGAAGAGGAAGCTGAGGGGAGACCTCATCACCCTCTACAACTACCTGAAGGGACAGTGTGGAGAGATTGCTGCTGGTCTCTTTTCTCAGGTAATTAGTGACAGAACTAGAGGGAATGGCTTCAGGCTTAAACAAGGTAGGTTTAGACTAGACACTAGGAAGTTCTTCACGGAAAGAGTGGTGGGATGTTGGAACAGGCTGCCCAGGGAAGTGGTTGCGTCACCATCTCTGGATGTGTTTAAGCATTGCTTGGATGTGGTGTTGGGAGATATGGTCTAGGGGTGAACTTGCAAGTAGGGTTAATGGTTGGACACGATGATCCCAAGGGTCTTTTCCAACCTGAATGATTCTGTGAAAGGTCAGGATCTAACTCACTATTATATCACAAAATCACAGACTGTTAGGGGTTGGAAGGGACCTCCAAAGATCCTCGAGGCCAAACCCCCTGCCTGAGCAGGACAAAACTAGAGCAGATCACTCAGAAATGCATCCAGACAGGTCTTGAAAGTCTCCAGAGAAGGAGACTCCATAACCTCTCTGGGGAGTCTATTATAATGCTCTACAACTCTTATAGTAAGAAGGTCTTCCTCATGTTGAGGTGGAACTTCCTGCACTCGAGCTTGGATCCATTGCCCTTCGTCCTGTCACAAGGCACAAGTGAAAAAAGGTTGTCCCTGCCTTCTTGATGCCCAGCCCTCATGCATTTATAAACATTAATTAGATCCCCTCTCAGTCTTCTCCTTCCCAGACTAAAAAGCCCTAGATCTCTCAGCCTTTCCTCATAAGGCAATGTTCCAGCTCCTTCATCATCCTCGTAGCCTCCATTGGACTCTCTCTAGTAGATCTCAGACCCCCCCAAACTGGGGAGCCCAGCTCTGGATGCAGTATTCCAGATGAGGCCTCACTAGGGCAGAGTAGAGGGGGAGAAGAAACACCCTTGATTTGCTGAACACAATCTTCTCGATGCACCCCGGGATACCATTGGACTTCTTGGCCACAAGGGCACATTGTTGTCCCATGGATAACTGCTCTATCAGGACTTCAAGGTCCTTCTCCACAGAGCTACTCTCTAGCAGGTCACCTCCTAACATGCACTGGTGAATTTTATTGTTCCTTCTCAGGTGCAAGACTCCACACTTGCTCTTGTTGAACCTCATTAGGTTCCTTTTTGCCAGGCTCTCCAGTCTGTCTAGATCTTGCTGAATGGCCACACAACCTTCTGGTGAATCAGCCAATCCTCCCAGTTTCATGTAATCAAAAAACCTGCTGAGAAGACACTCTGTCCCATTATCAAGGTCATTGATAAAGATATAATGCAAGTGTTTCTGCTACCAACACAATATCAAATTCAGGAGAGTAAAACATTCATTATGAATTGGGCTATATTTAGGATTGCACATTCCAGGCTGTGCTGCTTACATTAAGACTTGCACAGTTAGAGGTGGGAATTTTTTTTTTTTTTGATTGCTGTTGGGTTGCTGTGATGGTTGTTTTTCCAGAAATTAAATAATTAGGAATATTCAGAGAAGTCAGAAAATAATTTTCTTTTTTTTGGGCCAAGATCTGGTAAATTCTAGAGCACACAGGTACTTTAAAAAAAAATAAATAAAATCAAAGAAATAGCCAGTATGCAAGTACAGGGTTGCACTTTAAAAACTCAAGATAGCCTTGACTAAAGGCAGTACCAAAGAAGACTAGCTACCACCTTCATCCATTCTGGGCTCTTAATCTCAAAATAATTTTTAGAGGCAAACAGAGCTCTCTTTGCAAGTCAGCAATTTTGGATTATACCACTTTGGAGCAAAATCGTATCAGTAACCCCCCCACATTTTATGCTTTTAAAGCATCAGAGTGTCAGACATAATAATTTTAACTAAGCTTGTTAATTATATATCTTCCTGTATTTTCTTACAATAAAAAAATAAGAGTTTATTTAAAATAGCTTCCAATTGGACCATGAAGTCAATAAGGCTGTCAGAAAAATTCTGGCAAAGCACAGAACAAAATTCTTCAGCTTCAATTTTTAAAACCCAATTGTTGCCAGTTCTTTATTACAAGAGATTTCATTTTTGCATTTGCTCTCTAGAACACACCAAGCACAGCACCATGAATCCTCCTTTGTGTCACACAGGCACTGCAAATCCAATTACTGCTCTATTAGGTCTCATTTAAATCCCATACGGTGTGACAATAAACTGAAGGAAATGAGCATCAGCACGTTTTTCAACCGTCTTTTCAGTATGACATAGATGGCAATCACAGCTTAATAAAATTTCATTTACAAGGAAGTAGCACTGAATTTTCTCTTTCTCTGCCAGGTGTTTCAGGGAGACTTAGGAAACACTGTCTCTTCCCAGCCTCTTCTGTAGAGACCAGTTGGCCATCACTGGTTCATGCTTCTAAAATGCCTGAGCTTTCTGCTTGTGGTACAGAAGTTTGTCCTGGCTTAAAATACAGGAAACCCTACCAATCAGCAAACAGGGAATTCAACATTTACTCCAAAAGTGTCATGATGGTTTTTTTTTTTTTTAATTAAATTTCCTGGGTAAGGAATGCTTTAGCACAAAATAACATCAGGTTGGGAAGTGAGGAGGGGAGAGCAAAACAAAACCCCACCAATCCAAAGGGTAGTAATAAAGATGATGGCATTTTTCAGTAAGCTCTGATCCTACCTGGATATAAAAACTATCACGACTAAATTTTACAATGTAAATTTGCACAACTTGCAGAAGCTCTAAATGCTTCATTGCTTTACTGGAGTTAATTTAAAGATATATCATAAATGATACCCCTCTCCAGTATTCTCCAAGCTTGACACCACCCAGCAACTACTGTGTATAGGTGCCCAGGTCTGCTCTTTCTTTTGGGAATGACAAAAAAACAAACAAAAAACATACACACACACACACACGAAACAAAACAAAACAACAGAACAAAACAAAAAACCCACAAAAAATCATCATCAACAAAAGACAACATCCAAACGAAAAAAACAAACAAAAACTCCAAAATTAAATAAGCTACAAATCCCTCATTTGTACTAAGCAGTTGCTGCAGCCAAAGCTCTCTCTGAAGGATGCAGAACAGCGTTGTCGTTGATTAGCTTCTCCTTAATAGCTGACCTGACTAAATCATTTTTTCAGTGCAGTCTGGAAATCAAAATGTCATGCTGACATTTAAATACATGATCTGATCTGTTTTTTAACAACCACCAAAAAAAAAAAAAAAAAAAAAAAAGCCAGGAAACCATATGTTGTCCACTTTGAAACATACTCCCCAGGCACTTTGTTGCTAGAAAGGTTCAAAGTTTAAAAACCAGACTTCTAAGTATTTCAGTCATTCCATTAAACTCTTTTAATTTTATGCCTACCACCAATAGTCAGTAAGACCGTGAGAAACAGGTAAATCCAGGTTGAGGGAGAGAGGAAGCTGATGGAGGAGAGGAAGAGTAATTAAGTTATTTCAAGGTTTGTGCTCCAATTCTGCAATTAAAATAGAAAGATTTGGGCCAGTTTTCTCTGTGCTGCTGAGATTATAAGGACAGTAACGTTCCTGATTGTTTTGCTCCTTTTTGCTAGAAAAGTAATAAAAAGTCAGGTGCATTTTTTCATGCATATTACTCAATCACATAGTCTTTTCCAGTGTGTTTCCATAGGGTTTTTTTCTGCATGCTCTTTACTATGCTTTCCCCACTGCTTTGCCTGCCTTTGGCTCCCAGTTATCTTTATTTTACATCTAAATCTATGGGCAGGCCACATTAAGGAAAACAAAAGCCAAAGACCCTGGTAACTCTGTCTGCAACTTCAAGCAACATAACAGACCTTAAGCTTCACTTACAAAAATAGGAAGATGCCAGCTTGATGATCCAAATGTCTTTGCCTGAAATTGAAGCTAAGACTATAATATCTTAGTTTTTAAAGCTAATAAAGAACTGAAAACACTAAATTCTACTCGTGTACTTAAGTAACTTTGAAAATTTGGTTTATTTTCAAGGATGTAGAACCATTTCCCCTCCTTTCTACAGGATTTTAATTATATTTGCTTTCACTGCACTTTACAATTCCTTTCAGTAGGCTATGATGGCAAATACAGATCCTATACAAGAACTTATCTGCTAGAGAAGTTACACCTTTCAAGCTGCAAAAGAGCACAAACATCCCACATGCTTCAGAACACAAAGCCTAATGTAACGAAACCCAAGATTAACAGTCTCAGAAACCCACTGTTGACTGCTAAAGCATACAAACTCTTTTTCTTCCAAAAAATCAGTTATAGTAACCTGCCATTTAAATCAACAATATCACAGATGCCATGAGTACTTTCTTGACAAATATGAAAGCAACAGTTCCCAATAATAACTAAGAATTTGCAAAAAGAGAACCTAAATACAGGCTACGAACATATCAAGTGCTCAAATTATAGCTACTGTATTTTTAGAAACACTAGGTACCTTAAGGAAGCAGTGCAACAAGCTTCAAGTTCTTACCTCATTTGAAATATGATAGCAAAAAAAAAGTTTTATATTTATTTTTCTTTTTAAAATCAGTCCAGGAACAGACACCCTGTGCGGACAGGATTCAAAATTCTGGTGATAGTCCAACAGTTAGAAATAAACATACCACAGTGAAGCAAAAGCAAGGACAAAAAGCATCATCTAGCACCACAGAATCACAGAATCATAGAATGTTTAGGGCATGAAGGGACCTCCAAAGGTCATCTAGTCCAGCCCCCCTGCAGTGAGCAGGGACACCCTCAACTAGACCAGGCTGCTCAGAGCCTTGGCCAACCTCACCTTGAATATCTCCAGGGATGGGGCCTCATCCACCTCCCTGGGGAGCCTATTCCACTGCTCTACCACCCTCAAGGTACAGTACTTCTTCCTGATATCCAGTCTAAATCTACTCTAATTTAAACCCATTGCCCCTCATCTTTTCACTACAAGCCCTTGAAAACAACCCCTCTCCAGCCTTTCTGTAGGCTCCCTTCAGGTACTGGAAGGTGGCTATAACCAGTTCTGCCCTCTTATGGGGTACACCATTAATCACAGAATCATAGAATGTCAGGGGCTGGAAGGGACCTTGAAAGATCATCTAGTCCAACCCCCCTGCCAGAGCAGGAAAATTTCATCCCTTTGCCAAAAAATTATTCTCACCTTACATTTTACTAACTTGTAACTGTACACATGCAAAATTAGTAGTTCAACTAGAATTACCCTTCCTGCTGAAGACAGGCATTAATGATCTTAAGAAATGTCAATCTGTATTCATTATTTCAAAATACACATGGAACAAAGCAACAAAGGCCTACTTATTTTTATTGCAAACAGATTACTAGCTCACTTTGAGAGGCAAAAGTAGAAGACAGGAAGAAAAACAATGCTTCAGAAAGCAGGCCCACCAATATTCCCTAGCATGGCTACTGATGAGTAGTGAAGTTTTCAATAAGACAGTACTGCACTTAAACTGTTAAGCTAAATGTTAACACCCTTTGCATAACTTATGTTTCAGATGCCAATTTCAGCTCTGAAACCTAAAAAAAAAAAATGTCTGGCTTCACCACAAAAACACAACCTCTCTCTTCTGCAAAGTACAACCTGATGGAAGCTTCAAATGAGAACATTGGGTCTGTGAGAACCAAACTGAAAGCTGACGCATAGGGAAAATGCTTCGTTTGAACACAGATTCAGATTCTTAAAAAATAACATGAAGGAATCACTAAGGAAGGATTGATCACCTCAAAGGAGGGCAGTATTGTTTCTTTTTCCAAACATTTAAATGACCCACAGGCAAAAAACTTCTTTCCTATCAATGCTGATTCCAGAACTGACAGGCAGGAGAGCCTGGGCCTGCTACCTGAAGAAGAGTTACGCTGTCAAGCAGAAGAGGAGATGATCTGACATCAACACCAGCTGAGTAACACATTCTTGGCATGTGCTACTCAGTCAAATTTATTATGTCAAATTAAAGGATGAGCCATCAGGCCAATACATACACATCTGCAAACTGACAGCATCCTGGGTACAGGAACAAAAGATTGACCAAAAAATAGACTGAGACTGTTGGGTCCTCAAAAATCACCCATAGAACTTTGGTAATTGCCAGCAGGGCAGGATTTCCCCCACATTTTGAAAGACTGACTCAGGCTAATTACAACCAAATGTTATGAAATAATTCCTCACTTAAAAAAAAAAAAAAAGCAACAAAACAACAAACAAACTAGAATAAAATTTTTTTAAAATAGTCTACAAAATACCAACAGCCAAAACAAAACAAAACAAACAACACACATATCTACAGTTTCTTAGAAAATGTGCCAAAAGTATGTGTAAATGGATGGTCTGAGGGCTGCATGAGTTCTGCTTCAGGTCTACTACTCCACACAGCACCAACTTGTGAACGAGAGCACAAAACTATCAGGGCTGTATCCTGGTTCCTAGACTGTGCTATCACATCTTCATTACTGCCATTACCTGAAATACCAAGATTAAAACTTGGATGGGCATGCAATCAAAACTTAATTTAATTGCAGCGAAATCTGCCAAATTGCTCCTCGTTGGTGTCTTCAAAACAAAAGCTTGGCTAGCTGATGTGCTCTAAAAGGCTGGTAAAGACTCCACGCCTCATGTGCGTGCTGAGTGGGAGGCTGGTGTAATAACTCACACGAGAAGACAGAGCTGTGCAAAAGCAGAGGAAGAAACAGAAGAGCAGCCAAAAGGTAAGAAGAACAATGCTGAAAGAGATGCAAAAGTATTTTTCACAATTAGCAATACCCTGCAAAGACAGGGAAGAGAAAACACAAACAGAAGAGCTATGCAGAGTTTAGTTTGCTTAATGAAACTGATGACAAGCAAACATTAATGATAACAGGTTTTTTTTAAGTACTTAAAACAATTTGACAGAAAATAAGGGTTGAGTGGTAAGACCTTAGGCCTCAGACATCCTTTCTGATACACCAAAATTTCGAAGATAATAAATTAAAGGAAATTTATAAACAAGAAAGGAAATTCAGGACATCTACACTATTATACCAAAAGATCTCAATTTTAGTTAAGGTTTTGTATTTGACAGCTTAAACTCTAATCCCCCAAAAAATAAAAGAAAACAGTAATGAATTTCAGCCAGTCTTTCAGAAGGGGAAGAAATTCAGGGCTTTGTGTTCTTAATTCTGATCCAAGTAAAAAAAAAAAAGGCTTGGCCTACAGGGCTTCTTCAAAGAAGGGCTTCTTGTCTTTATTTTGTGATTTTTCAAAGTTTCTTACAAAGTGTTTTAAAAGCTGTGAATACATCCAGCATTTTCTAGAAGAAGTGGGAGAAGAGTTTTAATATGAAGATATAGAGAGGCTTAACTAACAAAACCACAGTGTACTAATACTTCTCTTAGACCATTTCAAAACCAGTTCCTAAAGGAATAGAAATTTGAGAAGTGTATTATAATTCTGACACACTGTCAGTAAAAATTGTCTTGTGTGTAAAACAGGTAAAGCTAAAATCTCCAAAAAATTTCTTTTATTTTAGTCTTATTAAACCCCAGAAGTTGCATTTCAGCAATGCCAAATTCTTGATTACAAATAAACATTACATTCAGTAAATTCTTAATGCTACACATGGTACTACAGAACTTCAAGAACAAAGAAAAACAATGGGGGTGTTTTTTATTTATACTCCAAAGGTTTTTAAATGGAGTAAAGATATGAATGGAGGTACTGCATTTATTTAAAAAAAAAAAAAGAAAAAAAATCCTTCAATAATAAAAAATCAATCTTTTGTCTTAGAAAGAAGACAATTTGAAAATGGGTATACATTTATATTAATATTTTGTGTATATTTTGCTATATTAAGCAAAATACACACAAAAACAAAACACACACACACAAAAACAAAACAAACAAACAAACAAAAAAAACCAAACCATCACAGATACATTCAAACATAATGGAATGATATAGTCTTCCATTCCAGAAATCTCTGTGAATTTTCAGTTACTCTTTGCCCCCCAAGAACACCCCACTCTCAGCCTCAGGAACTCCCCCCCACCCTGTGTCCATCCATGCTCCTGACCTCCTGACTGCAACAATCTCTAATGGGGGAGATGCCCTGTGGCCCAGAGCAGGAACACGCATCCCCAGATCCCGGGTGCAGTTCCTGGCCCCCCTGCCTGCTGCAGAGAGCCACAGCTTCCTGCTGCTGGACTCTTGCCACCAGAGCCATCCTCATCGGACCGATTAATTACCATGGGCCTAATGAATCGGTATTTTCCAGGAGGAAGGAAAACATTTTTCCACCAGAAGGCTGTGTGACTAAGGCCATCAGAATTGCTAGTAATTGTAAACACACGTAAAAGTGCTGCTTCCCATCCCCAAATAGCCTCCCTTCGCCATCACACTGTTACTGCAACCAGAGTGCACAACAGGCGCTTTCATTCCAGGTCAGAAACAGCCATCAACTGGCACACAGCAAGTTGAACCGAACAACGGAGATGATCTAACATGGAGGGAATTCACAATCTTATCAAAAGCCTTGGGGTTTCATACAAATCAAAGAGCACAGGGCTGTGGGTTGGAAGTGGTTATGAACAATTAGTGTATCAAGGTACAACACCTTTTAAAAGAAAAACTGGGGAAAGAATTCTGCAGAGTAACATGATTTCCCCTATGAACTCTTTTACTGCTACAGGAAGAAAGAATTCATTTTAACAGATTCTACCAGCTAAGCAACTACTGTGGCAATACATTAATCATTCAAATTCTCTCTCACAAGTAAGTTTTTCCTCTCTTCTTTCTATATAAAGAAAATGTCAAAATTCATTGTCTTCAATTCTGAAGAAAATTCACAGAATTTGTCTAAGCTTACGTTGACACAACTAATATTAATAAGCAACTGCATTATTAGTTCACCCTTTGCAAGGAGATGTGGGGTTTTTCTCCTAACCAAAACCTGAAACAAATTCCCCAAACATCTTTTCCACATTTAAAAAGTTTTCATCATGTCTCCAGGATTAAAAATAACCCTGGTACAAATATCTTCAGTAATGCTTTCTCAGCTTTTACTAACCAACAAAAGCTTAAAAAAATTACTCCAGAAGTACAATCAATACAGAACCTTTTAAGGAGACACAGTATATATAAAAATAACAGTTCAACAATACATAAGAATTAAGTTCAAGCATTAAAGTCTGAAAGAGAGGTTTAGGGACAAAAAGGGTTGGAAGTGAAGGATAGAAAACAGTCACAAGAGTTGCCAGTAGCAAAAGGGTGCTCAGTATTTCTTAGCCTCTCCCAGAATAAACACAGCGGCACAAACTGACAGTCCTGCTGAAATTAGTGTGGAATTTGAAACATAAATTACATCTACACCTTGCTGTATTAGGACAGCAGCTCAGAAATAAGCATATAATCCCTCCAGCAGAATTCACTTCAAAGCTTCCCCCCTCCTCTGCCTAAAGAGCTCAGCAATAGATAAAATTGAGAATGTGGTTTTCATTCATTTCTTCCAGGCACTCTAAAATTCACACATGCACCTCAGAGTGCCTTGAAATCTGGTGTGCCATATGGCAGTACATTTGTCATTTCCAGAAATATGTTGAATGTGGGTTCCAGAGATATAAAGCCCCAATAAAAAAAATCATAAAAAAAAACAACAAAAAACCACCACACCAAAAAACAAAAACAAACCAGTAAAACAACAAAACCTCCTGAAGCCAACAGATTCTTCTCAAACGTCACCAACTTTATACTGTGCACAACTGGAGAGCCTGGGCTTTGATCAGGCTTCAAAGAACCTCTTCATTTGCCCTAGAAAATAAATCTGATGCCTTAGCTTGTGGAGGCTCATTTCCCTACTGTTTTGCAACTCTGTAAAGTTATTTACAATTGCCTTAAGTGAGACTGAAGTAGAAATAATATATCAGCATCAATGCTAGAATTATACAAACGTTGCACTTGGAGCACAAAACAGATGATTTACAAGCTGCAAAACAGCAGAGAATAAGGATCAAGAGTTTTATGGCTATTTCAGTGTGAACCAACTGAGGAAGAAATAATTAATTCTTCCCATTCCTGAATACAAAGTTTAATGGTGCACATTATGAAGTAACATTAAAAATAACAGAACAATTAGCAAACAGATTTTCAATTTTTTTTAAGACCTGAAAAAGAAATAATGCTCTCCTTCTGGATGAAATAAACACAGGCCCCAAACTCAGAGGGAGATTTCACAAAAACACACACTACAAAAAACAAAACCAAAAGAAAAAAAAAGAAAAAAAAAGAAAAAAAAGAAAAAAACCCCACACCTGGCAGAGCAGAGAAACACATTTCTGTTGTCATCATCAGCAAGTCCTGTGTTGTAGATACAAAGCAAGTAACTCATCCTCCTATTATAATTTGTGCTTTCCAAGTGCAACTACTTCCTTCACAGATTTGCAATCTGTGATTAAATGATCCTTTTTATAAGAAACAAAATGCAGATTAGCAAGCAACAATCAAATGCCACTACATTATCAGGAGTTTCCTTCTTGCTTTTTTTTTCTTTCAAGGCTGGAATCACAAATCATCATCTTTTCCAACAGAGATACAGTGAAACAGAATCGTTCACCTTTTTTACTGGCATACGTTTTACCTTCCTCTCTTTTCCTCACATTGCCTCTCAAAAGTAAATTTCAAAGTTTAACACAAATCTTTTTAACCCAAGGGTGAAAATTAACAGCAAGGAATAACTCTGTTGACAAGAACTGCTGTGGGGTTGGTTACTTTGTTGTGAAACACACACTGATACCAAGAAGAATCTTACTCCAGAGGGGTGGATCCCAGAGTCTCTACAGAACTGCCTGCATGTGCATTCCAAAGCAAGATTTGTTTTGGAGACAGTGTATGTATACAAATTATCCAGAACGCTGAGGTGACTGGAAAGACTGCAAGGAAGCAGAGGTGATTCTGTGGTCAGATTTTAACCTGGACCTACTGCAAGGTTTCTTTCTATATATATGGAAGAAAATCAAGAACATTTCTACACTAACTGGGAAAGAATACTTGCAAGCACCTAAACAAAGCTTACAGTGGTAGCAGCTGGGATGTTTAACACTGCACATTGTTCCACTAAACCAATCAATCATGTTCATCCAAGACCAGGATCCATTCAACTGCTCCAGCTGATGAGTGTTTCAGCCATCCAGAGACAAGACTACCATCTATCTGCCACTCACATCTCCTAATGATGACAGGGTATCTGCTGGTTGCTGCTAGAGGCTCTGAGAAAGACAGGGCTTTTTCCCCAGGCGTAACAAGCACAGAGCTGCCAGCCACCGGTGTTGCCATCTAGGGAAGCTATTCCTAGAAAAGCAAGAAAAATGCGTGGGCTGAGCTGCAAAGACAACATAGCAACTGAAGCAAGCAGAAAACTCCTCTGTAATAAGAGAGGTGAAGAAAATCCCCATGTCTGCTAAGATTTTGGTTTATGAGTAGATCTCTCTCCCCCCCATTTAAATACACTGAGCTTGCCACAGCAAAATTTTACTGTACCCAGTAGACTAATAAAATATGCTAAATTTCCTGAGCATTTGAATATACATTGCAAGGCAGAATAAAACCCAACAAAACCCCTAGAAAATCTGCACTTTACAGAACTCTCTGTATGTTTTTCAGGTTGCATAGAAAACACCTGCTGATGCTGCCACAACAATTCAAGATGCATTTAAGTCCACATCCGACTAACCTACTACAAGAAAGGAAAATCCCTCATGGGAAGCCTTAAAGGAGACAATGGCTTCAGCATGACATATGGAGGTGTTCCTGGATAATAAAGAAATTTCTTCTTTTATTATCCTTACAATAAAATCAGTTTGAAATTCAACTTTTACCACTTCCTAAACTGTAGGTCTAGATAACAGAAAAGTCATCAGCTACTAAAGTTGCACACTCTCCACCATCCTCCCACAGCTATTACTATACTGGCAATGAACTGTCTTAGACAGTCTCAAAGGTTTGTAGAACAGCAGTTCTCACCCTGTCACAACTAAAATGCTAAACAGATAGAACGGATCCTCAACTGTGCACACATTGCTTTTAATCATGATTTTCTTCTTCACGCAAGTGCTCTTCTTGCCAAAGTCCCAAATCTGAGCCTTGGAAAAGTTAACTGCACACATTCAAAGTAGCTTGAGTATCATAATTTAGTTGATTAAATATTTGGAAGAGTTCACCTGGTGGCTTTGAAATGGAGCAGAGGGCCAAAGCAGAGCTCTGCAGGTGGGAGTATATGCCTAAGGGATCTATCAATAAAACGGTAACAATCCTCTAGAGCTGAAGCAAAGCCAAAAGATTTGAGATGGGAAATGAAGCTATAAACAGTAAGAATCTAAAAGTGTACTTCCTGTATCCAAGGTTAGCAAACTATTACAACATCAAGGTACATGCCAGTACGGCTATTTTCCTTTTTAACTTACAGATTTAGCCTTTAAGGTGTTCTATGCCTTTCTTCAAGCTCTTGTTGCATATTTTAATTTTATACTTAAAGATCTTCCTGCATTCCGAGACAATCCTTATGATTTTGCTTTGATGCTTTTTTTTTTTTCCCTTGGATGTTTTCCAGATGAAGCTTTAAATTGAAGTTCAGCAGAAAAACGATCAGACCACTACATTTCAATAACAGAAGCATTGAAAATGTGGCCTTCGGTGTATTAAACCCATCGCTGGAAGCTACATATGAAAATATATTACCCACCTCAGAAAACTCTCCATTGTTATAATTTGGTCATTTCACACATCAGTGATCAATCTCAGCTGAGCACATTCTGCAAGTCCACACATAATGATAAAAAATTAGACGTACCAGAGAAAAATTAAAGCCCTTCCTTCATGAACAAGTTTATTCACCTAGTGATTTTATATAAAAATCACTTTTCTACTGCTTCTTGGTATGAAGTTAAACAAGCTGAAGATACATAAATTGTTGATTAAAAGGGTCAATGACTCAGCAACCTGCATTATGTCCACTCTGCAGCGAAAGCTGGCAGGCACAAAAAAAAATCAACTAAAAAAAAACAATCTCAGAAGCATGCCCAAGTGAAACTTTCTTCTTTTGAAAAAGCTACATAAACATTCAATACTACCAGTTGTAAATCATATATCCTTTGTCTAACTCTAACTCAGGTTCTCTATTCTCCAACTCACTTTCCTTTACCTACCCTTAGAAATTTGAAAGTTTCAAAGGTTTCAAATGAAAAGACTGGTGTTGAGTGTAAAAGCCTCAGAATCAGCAATTGTCACAAATTATATTACACATACATCTACAAGCTGAAAACCCCAGGCTATGTTTCAGTAAAGAACAGAGACTTCATAACAGCAATGCTCTGGAGAAATATTATTAAAAAGATAATATCCAGCTATTGGAAAACAGAAAAAAATACTTAGGGAACTGGGCACAGTGGGAATCTTAACACACAGAGATCCAGTGCTGGACTTCACACACTGCTCACTTATGGCAACTCTCCCATGTTAGAGTGGATGAACAGGAGGAGGCTGCTGCATAGGGAAGGAAAGTGTGGTGTTATTTTTATAAAATTCATTTTAGTCCAAAGCCAATTCATGCTGGTAAATCCTACCCCAATTTGGACCACAGTGATATTCATAAATTCAGTTCAAATTTCACAAATCATTCCCAAATACTAGGTTGCAGGCATATACACATGTAGACAGAAAATGAAAACACAATATTCAACAGAATTACTTGTAAAGCACCGTGTACATATTCCCAGCCTGAGCAGATAAAGCAAGCAGGCAGCCTCATTTCTGTGACTGGTGTGCCACTACACGCTTAGAAAAGCGAGCCAATGAAACAAAAATATCTTTACCTAAATCCTATTCACAGACTCTAATTTAATGGAAAGACTCTTAGGACATGAAGAATACATGAGTAATAGCCTCTACAGAAATTGTAACGGCAGCCTCTTAGACAAGGGGCTTCCTAACAGAGCAGCTGGGTGCCATTCAGCTACCTGACAGCCTCTAAGTCGCTTGGAAAAAGTGAATTAATCAGATGTGTATTTCTAATGCAATGACCAGTGCCTTCCCAATACTGCAAAGGGAGCAGAAGGGAGATGGGGAGGAAGGAGGCAGATTTAGATGCTTTGAAAGAGGCATTAGAGCAAGGGGATGTTTGATTCAAGACAGTGTATGATGATCACTCTCACAGAGCAGCTGCAGGAACACACAGACTCCTCCACAGGATGGTTACACATGTTCATTTTAGCCTTCCATAAATTTACAATATTTTAAATTAAATTACACTAAAAATGATACAAAAACTATCTAAAACATTTACTTTCCACTCTTCTCAATGTAAAATGCTTCTTTCTGTTCAGTGAAAGACATTTACTGACTGAAATATATGGGAGCCTACCCTAAAACCCTAATGCAATGCCAGAACATATTCATGGAAGGAAGTATGAAGCCATTATACAGAATGTTATATGCAAGGGTTCAAAAGTGTGGATAATCTGTCCTCATTTCAGAAACAGTCAGTTGTATTTATGAACACCCCTTTTAACTGCAACGTTTTAGTAAAAACTTCCTCTTTTTATTCCCAAATAAATGTAATCATGCTGGACAGGATACAGGGCTCTTTAGTTTTATCTAATGATTTCTTTTTTTTTTTTATTTGCTGAAATATTTATGCCATATGACAAGGCAAAAAATATATCCACTCAAAACCAGGACTATTCCCAATCCTAACTATGCACAAAATGCTGCAAAATGGACGAGGAGGGGAAAGACCAGAAAAGCAAGAAAGCAAAGGTGATGACTGTCACAGTCACAGTATGTGACAACTAAATTAAAAGTTTGTTTAGAATGAAGATCAAATATTTACAGACTTCATAAAAGAAAATGGTATTTCTGTAAGAAACTCTAAGGGTGCATCTACACAACTGCCCAAACCATTAATTACATTGATACCAGGTGCAAGTGTCCTTACCAGGTCTTGATTGCTGTAGGATATTTTGGGCACTGGGTTTCTTGGGGTTTTCTTACATCTGGTAGACACCACAGTTTTAGAAAGTGACAGCAATTTAAACAACCCATTGAAATCCAGCTGCAAAGCTGGCTGCATCCCTTACATTCAACAAGCCAGTAGAGCCCAGAGCTGCTGCCAGCTGGGCTCACCAACAGGGTGGCAGAAGATGGTCACAGCTCTCCGGTGCCAGACAGGACAGCTCTTCTCTACCTGATGGTCAGGGCTTGAAAGGCAGCACCTGATTTTTCCCTGCTCACCTGACTGGATTGAGATCGTGCAGACACGAATGAAGCTGTTTGACACTGAATTTTGTTTACTTGGGTTCTGAGCTGCTCAATGTTTACGAGCCCAGCCCAGAACTTCTACCAACCCTCCCCATGTGGTTGTGGAGCACAGGAGACCCAGGGGGACACAGCCCTTCCCTCATGGTTCATCCTTACCAGCTCCTTTGCCAAACACATTCAACTCATTCATTCACAGCATCACAGAATGTTAGGGGTTGGAAGGGACCTAGAATCTGTGAATCCCCTTGCCAGAGCAGGAT
>JAOEGS010015470.1:9910-22616 GCA_025447755.1 Corythornis vintsioides | reverse complement strand
GTCTCTCTGGATGGCAGCACAGCCTGCTGCTGTGTCAGCCACTCCTCCCAGTTTGGGGTCATCAGCAAACTTGCTGATGGTTACACCACAGGCTAACCCACTCCCAAACCAGTGCTGTTTGAAATGATGAGCATCTCTGGAAACCTACCTGCTGCCACAGACAGTAACATTAAAACCTCCAGGGACCCCTTGATGCTATTTTCCACATGTTTTGTTTTTCTCTTTATTAGCTAGGTATAAACTTTCCCCATAGAAACCCAAGATTAATCTGATCACCAGCCCATCAGCTATTTATTTAAAGAGGTAAGTCCTCATCTTGTATTTTGGCCATCAATCCCCATTAGTTTCCCTATATGGTTGATTGAATAGTCCATTGCCTGTACTAATAAGCACCCATTAGTTGTCCCACAGAGCTTTAGTTTTATTAGAAACAATTCATGTCAGTCCAGGCCAGATGAAATGCTTTTAGCTGGATTGTTTTGATTGCATTACTTGGAAGGTGGCATCTGAGCATCTGGAAGGTTAGAGATGCAGCAGCTGACCGAGCTGCTTTTGCATGTACACAACATGGGAGAAATTCAGATGATCCTGGTGGGAGCGAGGTGAGGATTTGTGGCAAGGGCACCCGGGGTGCATTGAAATCTGCAGAAATAACTATTTGGTTTGCCCCGTTTAGGGCAGTCAGGAAGGAATCTCTAAGGGTTTGAAGCAAACATTCCCATCATCTCCTCTCTGGCTTTGGGCTTGTGAAAGCTGGTGGATGTCAGGACTTGCCGTTGGTGTTGCTCTTCCTTTTTCATTCCTCACAAGTGCAGAAACTCTCATTTTGACAGCATTTGGGGCTGTGGTAAGCTGTTTACAAGCAATTTGGCTTGCTATTCTGAAAAAAAACAACCCCAACAACCCACAAGTGTGGAAGGCAGGAATTGCTGCAAATCACTATTCAGCTGCTCTTCATCACTCCAGCTCTGGCTTCCATCTACCCGACAGCCCTGCTAAAAGGATAATAATGCTTTAAAAATTAGAGTCAGCCAAACAACTACTTCATAAATTCATGGCCTTGCCCTGATCCTTTCCAGAAGTTTTTCTTTCAGATTGAGTCCATGTCAGACCTTGGTTTCCTTTCCCTTGGAAATGCTGCTGCTTTTCTGCTTTCCTAGTGCTTACTGGGTCACCCAGCTATGCAAAGGGGGTGACCAATTATCTGTCATTAGCTCAACATAAACAAGCCTCATTTCAGGATAATCTTGTGATCACTTCTTCAGAGAACACAGGATAATCTCTCCCTTATATTGTCTCATTGTGGGATTTTGTCCTTGATAGATAAACCAGTCCTGAAATCCTATTAAGAGCTATTCTGCTTTCCCTGAAAAGAGACAAACTCAAAGATGAAATGAACTCCTGGCAAACTCAGAAGAGACCCTTAGCTTTGTCTACCTGATGGGAAACAGCTCTGCTCTGCAGCCCCTGTTTCCATCTGTACCACTTCTGAAGGCAATTGAAGATCTAACACAGCCCAGGCTTTTATATGAGACTGATGGTCTTTCTCAGCTCATCAAATCCACCTCGAGCTACCAGCAGGCAACCATGGCAAACAGAACAGGGGCTTGCTTGAGATGTGGTGGGAAAGCAGCACTTGGTGGAAAGGCTGTTTGAGTGGGTGATAGAGCATCATTTCAATCAAAGCTAGAGTGAAATGCCTCCTTGGGTTTTCCAGATACCCCAAAGCTGTGGAGTGCAGAGGACCTGGGCAGGAGAGCTCTCACACTTTCCAGTGAGGTTCAGCTTTAGTGTTCTGCTTTCATAATTTAGGGATTCTCAGTGGAAATTGTATCTGGCTGTCAGCTTCCAGGATCTTCATCCTGGTCTCCTAGAGGAGAGAATCTCTTAGTGTATGTGCTTTTCTCCCAGAATAACTCTGAACCCAGTGTCTGACTTTGTATGTGTGAAGAGAGGGATGGGGCTTTCTAAAACTTTCATGTTTCATAAAATAGAGATTTCCATCCTTGGAGATGCATAAATAAAATCAGTAACAAACATCCCCGACTCAGATAATAACCAGCTCTGTCTTCAGTGATACCCAGGTTTTCCCATGCCTGGGATTAAAGAGGAGCCTTGCAGAGAGAAAGCTGGATAATAGAGGGTGGAGATCAGGCTCCAGGGAACTAGAAAAGGTTCTTGGGATCTGCATTTCCTCAAAGTGCAGTTTGGTACCCTGCTGGAGTCAAGAGTTTATTATTAATAGCAATATTTTGCATCACTCCAGCTCCTTGGACATGAAAATCTTGGAGCCCTTTGCACGGTGGCCGTGTGTGTTTTAGCCAGTGGTTTGCTCTTTAATTATGAGGGCTTGTTTTAACCTTTTTGTGGTTACAAACTGTCTTTTTTAGCAATCCCTAAAAAAACAAGGTCTTTGTGTCATTGAGGAAGTTAGGACAATAAAAGAAAACCAAGTCCATCAGTCGTGAGGGTAGTTTGAAGGTGATTTTTAAAAGGAAGGAAGACTTGATAAAAAAATATCAAGTGGGGTATAAAACTGAGATTTCTTGTTTTAGAAATCTGACAACTCCAGCAAAGTCAAATTGCTTCTCAGGGGATGCTAAAGGGAAAAGAAAGCCTACCCAAGCCTGGGATTCACAAAAAAAAAAGAAAGTAGTTGATGTTGTCTTAGATTTTTGTTTCTTTTATTTACTCAGAACTGTTCAGGCATGGTCTCCCATCCCTGCTGTGCATCTGTAGGGCTTGTGCATGGGCATCAGTGTCTCCCTGTAGCTGTTTTCAGCTGAAATTGTGACTGATGGGGAGCTAAACCTCTTGGGTGCTTTTCCTTCTTGGCATTTTGCTTTTGGCCTCCTCAAGGCATTGGGAGACAGGGAGGTGCTTCCCTCATGATGTGAATCTCCTGCTCTTTGAGTTGTACATGAAGGGATCCTCAAGTTCCTCCAGTATTTAACCCTGTAGATTCATTCTGGTGGATCCATAGCAGAATCTGGGTCTGATACATCTGCCACTAGCAGAGCCAAGAGTAGCTGGGAGAAGGATCTTTCCTCCTCCATGGGGTCTGTGACATGTCTCCTAAGCACTGTCCTCTCCCAAGGACTGGCAAGCACACATCCCATCCTCAAAAATAAATCCATCATGGGCAGGGAGCGGATGAAGCCTCTGCAGATCTAAAGGTCACATTATAAAGGCCACGTTAAAATATGCTCATAGGAAATGACAGCCTATAAGTACTCTGTTATCTAATTACTTCTGTCAGGCAGATAAGCCTGGACAGCAATTATTTTTAACCTAAATCACGCAAACAGCTACTGTAAGAGCTTCCCTGGTTCTCAACGTTTCCTTGCCTTATCATTTTTTGTAGCAATACATGGAGCTTTTCAGGATAAACAGCTGTCCTAAAGGGTTGCTTTTCAGTATTTCCAGATCCAAAGGTGGGGATGCTGCTTTAGTTTTGGTGGATTTTTTTTTTTTATTATTTGGAGAGGTTGGGATTTGGTCCTTACTCTGCCATAGGTTCTTTATGTGACCTTAGGCTGGGCATGGGGGTGACCAGAGGACTGCACCTGAGAGAGGAGCCACACAGGAGCACATGGGTCTGATAGTCTACATGAACACGAGAGTGGAGATCACAGCCTCTGACTCCATCTCCAACAGCAGGTGACCCTAAGTCCAGAACAAGAGGGTGGGATGGGAAACCATGCTGCCCTTTAGCCAGCAGGTGTCACAGCCTTTTGCTCCAGCCTGGCACACAAACTGCAATCCTCTTTGTCCAGACTCAGCTTCCAGCCTCTCAAATCTCTCCTCATGTTGCTGGAGAGTCTTTCTAATCACAAATCCCTATGTGCTTTCTGGAGAGATCTTGGGACCACGTATCATCTTACATAGTGCTTCAGTCTTGGCTCTTTGACCTGTGCCCTGGGGGAGCTGCCCTTGTTCTCTCAAGGTCTTTTGAATATCAGCAGAGATGTTCATCATCCTGGGGCCTCAAGGAAGATATTGATCACATATGATGAATCGGTGCATGTGTTGTGCAGGAGAAATAATTAGTTAATGGATGAAAGATGTGAGAGCTTCTGCTTTCATCCTGGGACACTCTGTGTGTTCCTCCTCCCTGATCGAGGCTCTTCCTGCCCCTGTGGGAAATGCAAAGGAGAGTGAGATGGGCTGTGGGATGGGAGCCAGTGGGTCTTGATGGCATCTTCTCCTGGGGATGTAGGCTGGGTCCTCCTGGGTGTCATCACCTCTGCTGACAGTTGGATTTTGGGGAGAGGGAAGGTTAAATGAGAAGCCACTTTGGTCCATGGTAGTGAAACCAAGAGGACCTGGTGATGGCCATTTCATCTGCAACACAGCCCCTGCAGCTCTAGCCAAACCAGGGCAATGAACATCCCTCCAGCAGTGCCCTTCCAAGCAGGATTGTTTGTTCTGCAAACAGCATTGGTATCGTTGTGCCAACCAAACTGGTAACGAGTAGTTTTGGCAAAGATCTACTGATTTAAATTTAACTTTCCCTCTCTCTCCCACTCTGCAAAGATCTTTCACTTTAAAGAAGGATATTTCTTTTCACCTCCAAGGCTAAAATGTCACCTTCTTTCAGCTTTCCAACTTGGTCTAACTGATGCTTTCCTGAGAAGCAAGTTTGCAGCAACACTCCAGCCACATGTCACAGATAGGTGCCCCATTATATGGTCCATAAGGGACCATGAGGGACATGGGTGGGTGCTTGAAGCATCAGTGATAGAAAATATCCATAGGTGAAATCTCTTTGGAGCTCCATAGCTTTGGAGACCAAGCAAGGAAGGAGATGCCTCGTGCCTCTCATTCTGCAGGAATTCCTGCACATAGTGATTTGTGAAATGGTTGCAAACCAGCCCAGTATCACACGTCCCAGTGACAGCTCTTATGCATGAGGAGGTATTCCAAAGGGCTGTTTCTGATTGATTTTTTTCACCCCTGATTTCTTTCCACTATCTGAATATTTTGGAAGAAAAGTACATTATTCCAAACGTGATTAAGTCATTGGGAAGAGAATTATGGTGTTCTGGAATAACACTCTCTTATTCCAGAATGAGATCAGTCACACAGGGAGTTAATCAGAAAAAGCTATTTTGGAAACAGCTCTGGGAAGCCTCCACCACCATGATGGACCAGGATGTGTCCCATCACCTGCTGCCTGCTTCCACCCATGAGGTCTAAGGCCAGTTGGTGCATTATCACTCAGTAATCTAGAGATATATTTGAATTAATTCTGTGCTTGACTTTGGCCTTTCTGTAGTGGTGAAGATAGAATTGGAAGGGACCTCTAGACATTGAGTCCAACCCTCCCTACAAGAGCAGGTTCACTCAGGCAGGAACAGATCCAGGTGGAATTTGAAAGTCTCCAGAGAAGGAGACTCCACACTTCTCTGGACAGTCTGTTCCAGGATCTGTCACTCTCACAGTGACTTTTTTTCTCATTTTGAGGGCTGTTGCCTTCAAGAGACATTTGCTTCCCTGAAAAGCCTCTCCATTTATTTCAGTAAGGGCTGCATCATCTGTGCTCCTTAGCATCACTCTTCCCATCAGCCATGGGGCTGTTGCTACCCCTTGGCCATGCTCACAGAGAGCATCAGCATCATCTGTAATGCTGCATCCACTGCAGCCATCACATTTCCTGACTCACCGACCCAGAAACTATGGGCTTGTGTATGCCACAAATTATTATTTTAATTTTTTTTTCATCCTCTGATATGTATTTATTATTGAAAATTAAAGGTTTTCCTGAATTTTTATTTCTGAGCTGGGCCAAACACAGCTTAGGCAATAAGCAATGCATATTTATTTCCAGCTCGAGCAGGAAAAATATCACTTCTTTCCTCGTGTTTCTATAATTTCTTTTCTGTGCATATGCAAATTGCTGGTTTATTTGTGCAAGATTTATGCAGCTAAATGATGGGGAATTATAGAGGCAATTCAGCACTTAGAAAGGAGGGAGACAATTGCTGCAATTTGCTTGTGCCATGCGTTAATTCCTTCAGAAAATGCTTCTGCTCATTTATTTGCACCGAGCACCAATTTCTGCACCCCAAAGCAAGCTCGGGGAATTTTCTCCAGGGTCAATATCCTGCAAATGGTTTCTATTTCTTGCTGCCTGTGCCATCACCTCCCCATAATACTTTATAGCAATTAGTAACAATAATGAAATATGGCTGTGATTCCTCAGCGCCGGAGAAACGCGGCCGGCGCTTGTGAATCAAACACATTTTCTGGTCAAATTGGCCATTTAAGAGCAGTGCTCAGGAAGCTTTAAATCCACCTCGATGGATCACTAGCAGCCAAGCTCCAGGGGGAGAAAACACTCTCGGAAGCAGGTTTTTTTTTTTTCCCTGATTTTTTTCTCTGCCTAAACTGAACCTGCTTTGCAAGGTGACGCTCATATGTTCAGGGGAAACTCTCAGCCCAGCATGAACTGAAGCTGATGCAGTGAGACATTGGTTTGCAAATCCAGTGGCTGCAGGAACTGGGCCAGTTCCCACGTTTTCCTCCACATATCTCCTGGGTGAGACCAAGGAGGGAAGTTCCCCATGGCTGGGAATTACAGAATCACAGCCTCCTTCTCTCCAGACTCAACAAGCTCAGGTCCCTCAGCTGCTCCTCACCACACTTGTGCTCCAGACCCTTCTCCAACAATGCTGACCTTCTCTGGCCAGGCTCTGACCCCTCAATGTCCTTCTGGGAGTGAGGGGCCTAAAACTGACCTCAGGATTTGAGATGCAACCTCCACAGTTCCAAGCCCAGTGGGACAATCCCTGCCCTAGTCCTGCTGGGTACACTTTCACTGATATGAGTCAGGATGCTGGTGGCTTTCTTGGCCACCTGGGCACACACTGGTTCATCTTCATCCAGTTGTTGACCAACACCTCCAGGTCCTTTCCCACTGGGCAGTTTCCAGCTCCTCTTCCCTAAGCTGGGAATGTTCCAGGAGGTTGTTGTCACCCAAGTGCAGGACCCAGCTCTTCTAGCCTAATGCCTTAGGTCAGATGCCGGGATGCAGGATGGAGACAGGACACAGGTCCAGAACAACAGGAACTAACCTGGAGGTCCTGCAAAAGGACTCCTTGTAGTTAAATGTCACAGGACAGCTGGTGCCCAGCACTTAAGAGAAAGGGAAGTGATTTAGGTTTGGCCGTTATCAGAAAAACATGTGTGGAGGACAGGGCAATGAGAAGAGCAGCCGTTTTCTATTAGGATAAGAGTAGGTCAGGTGTAGTTAAAACTGAGTAAATGGAGCAGGAAATGTGGCTGTATATTACTCACCCAAGATATATTGCACACATTAGCTTTGTTTGATCGGGTTATTTGGAGATTTGGTGCTCCGAATGGTGTTTTAGGGTGGCCAAATCCAGGTTTTGTACTCTATTAAAATAAATATATTGCCAGTGTTTAATAAAGTCGCCGAGTTTAAGTGTAACTGAAAGTCTGCAAGAGGTCTTTTCTGGAATTCTGAGGTCTTAATGAATCCATGCCTGCCATGGGCTTTTGAAGGTGGAAGGTGTGATATTAATATTGTTTATGTAGCAAAATAATTGATGAATATTCATTTAATGATGTTACAGCCTTCCAATGTGGTTCTTATCTTGGGAGCTCTAATGTTTCTTTCTCTCCTGGCAGAGCAAGGGATGGAGGTTTTGCTGCAAGTGCTTGTGGGCTACCTTGGGCTGCAGGCATGTGTTGGGTCTCTGGAGAGGAGCCTCTGCTGCAGCTGAACTTACAACTAAAGCTGAGCCTATTGTGACAGGACAAGGGATGGTGGTTTTAAACTAAAAGAGGGACATTTAGACTGGAGAAAAGGAAGACTTTTTAAGGTGAGGGTGGTGAGAGCCTGAGCCACGCTGCCCAGGGAGGTGGTGGCTCCCCCATCCCTGGCATCATCCCAGGTGAGGTTGGCCACCCTCTCTGAGCAGCCTGCTCTAGTTGGAGATGTCCCTGCTCCCTGCAGGGAGGGTTGGACTTGAACTTTAAAGGTCCCTTCCAATTCACACCACTCTATAATGCTATGCTGCTGCATGTGCAGACAGAAAGCCAAGCCAAACGTCCCAACTGTGGGGAGACTTTCCCATCTCTCCGTTCCCCGCGCTGCCCTGGGGTGACGGTTGTTGCATCATCCGCAGCCACCGGCCCATCTGTGGGCAGTAAATCCAAGGCTGGGGGCTGACCGTGGCTTCATTCTCTCTTTGCCTCCAACAAAGCTTTATTGTTTTGGTGTGACCTGCTTTGAGGAGCCCCCTGAGTTCCAGCCATATATCTGTCCTTGCCAAATCCTGGAGGGCGGCTGGGACCTCGGCAGGGTCAGCAAAAGGGCACGTCACGGCTGGACAGCAATTATCCCCTAGGCTGGGAAAAGCCAGGGCCAAAGCTGTGTCGTGACCTGGAGTCTAAAAAAAAATTATCTTTGAAGGGTCCCAGGCCAGCAGAGTGCTGGGTTGCTCTGCATCAGTGTGTCCTCCCCATCCTGCCCTGGGCATCTTCTGCAAAAAATCCTTTCCATTCTTCTGGCTGATGGTTACTTTATTTGGACATCATTTAGATGTTTTTTTGGATGGAGATGATCAGGGGGCTGGAGCACCTCCCCTTGAAGAAAAGCTGAAAGATTTGGGGGTGTTCAGCCTGGAGAGGAGGAGGCTCTGGGGAGACCTTCTGGGGACCTTTCAGTGTTTCAAGGGGCCTGTCAGAAAGATGGGGAGGGACTTTTTAGCAGGACCTGTTGGGACAGGACAAGGGGTGATGGTTTTAAACTAAAATAGGAGAGTCAAGAAAATAGGACTGTCAAGAAGGAAGAAATTCTTCACTGAGGTTGGTGAGGCACTGGAGCAAGCTGCCCAGAGAGGTGGTAGAATCCCCATCCCTGCAAGCATTCAAGACCAAGTTGGATGGGTCTTTGAGCAACCTGTTGTAGTGGGAGGTGTCCCTGCCCATGGCAGGGAAGTTGAATTAGATGAATTTTAATGTCTTACAACCCAAACCAGCGTGGGATTCTATGATTACATAGCAAACACATAACTCTGCCTTGGACACCTCTGGGCTGGTGGGGAACATCATTTGACTCACAGATTGGCACTTTCTGATGAGATCCTGCAGGACTGAAGTGCCATGCTTCAAATCTGTGTTTTCCTTAGTTTCACATTTCCCAGCTCTGGGCACCCTCTGACCAGAGCCACTAAATGGGGTTAAACCTGAAAGAAACAGCAAACCACAAGTGTTCAAACCACTGGGCTTGGGTTAAATGGGAGATGAGAAGCAGAGCCTGGGTGGTAACAGGCAAAATAAAGCAAAGTTATTTGTAACCAGAACAGCTCAGTAGAGGGCAGCCAGGATGGTGTCACTGTTCCCTGCCCAATGGGCTGGAGGGGATGCAGCTCCTCTGCTAGGAAGCCTCCACATGCCTCCTTCTGATGCTCAAGGGTGTTTTATTTATTTAGTCTCCTCCAAGAAAAAGCAAACCAATTCCCTCTCCTGGCCGGAGCAAACTCCATCCCCGGGAGCGAGTGGCAACTCCACTCCAGCAGCAAGTCCATCAATCTGCTAAAATAAAAGCACCACAGGCAGAAGGTGCTAGTTTTGGGGGGGAAGGATACTGTCGCCCCAGGGAGATGCCACTGTGTCCTGTGTGCATTAATGAAACACTTTCTTTCCAGTTAGGACTTGAAGGATGCTCATTGAAAATCAGGCTGCCATGGAAACCAAAGGTGTTTAGTCTTTTGGGAATGCTGTTGGACGGAGGCAGGGAGAGGTGCGGGAGGGGGAAGGAACAGCCTCTGCAGATGAGGTATTTTAGCAAACCCCTTGGTTCGCCGTCGCTCGGTCCCTGTCTGTTGCTTGCGGCTGCTAATTGTGGGTGAGGAGGATCCGTCTCTTTGCCGGATGCTTTTCCTGGCCCCAGGGGTCTCCTTGCCCTCGGCGTGTCCCTGCAGGGATGTGGCACATGGACCCTCATGGCTGCAGAGGCTTTGCTGTGAGATCAGCAGCCATGGAGCCCTGAGCATCCTTTTTCCTTTCAGCACCAGGTCCCTGACAGGAGGCAGCAAGTTTGGGACCATCAGCTGCCTAGTCCCCCACGATCCGGGCAGGATGGGTGCCAGCACCCTGGTGCCCTCCACCTCCCTTCCCTGCTCCTCAAAAATGAAGCCTGAGGAGAAATAATGGCTTTATTGCACCTCTCCTCTCCGCTGCATCATGTACCATCCGTTTTAATTAATGCAGCACATCTGTGCTGTGACAAGTGGCAATAATGAAGGTTAGGAGGTTATTGAGGACCAGTGTAATCTTCCTACACCTTGTCACTTTGAGGGCTGTCCCCAAACCAAACTCCCTCTCCTTCCCCTTCTCGTTGCCTTCTCCATCCTCTCTCTGGCTCTTGCTGGGAGCCAGTGGCTGTGAGCAGGAGCTGGGGGCTGAGCCTGCTCCCTCTCGGCCTCATGCAGCCCCTCCCAATGAGAAGAACCTACCAAAACGTGTTTTAATTAGTGTAATTAAATGAGTTGTGCTAGGAAGGAGGACTGGAACGAGTCCCTGTTGCACGCACGACATAGCTCTTCCTGGCGGCTTGTACAACAGCCTGCAACACTTGGCTGCAGGCACTGATGCTGCTGGAGGTCGTCATTAAGCCTAATTAATTGGAAAGATACCCAGCACTTTCCGTTGGGCACCTTTTGATTAGAGGCTGCCGTGGCAGTCAGTGCAGAGCGGGCAAAGTCAGGGAGCCGAGCAATGGCTCAGCCTGGGCTTGAAGGCAAAAATGCAAAGAAATAACCAAACAGAGCCAAGCAGCCACTCTCCCTTCCACCCAACGGGCCTGAAATCAGCACGTTTCCCCGGAAAACCTCGGCTTTTTTTTTTTTCTGGGTGTGATGGAAAATCCTCAGTGGCAGGGAACGGGACCTTGCAGGGCCCAGAGATCGATTAACCCATGAGCTGGATTTGTCCTCCCGCGGCGGTTAATGCTCTGCCAGCGTTCAAGCAGCAGATCCAGATCCGTAATTACAGCGGCTGCACGGATCAATTAGCAGCCACTTAAAGCCATTAGCAGCCAGGGTCGGTATAGCCCCGTAGCAGCCCACAGCTCATGGCCAGCAACCCTGTGCATGGCACAGCAGCGTTGGGAGGGACCCGTCCTCCCAGTACCCACAGTGGGCAGCCCCATTAATTAGTTTAAATTCCCATTCTCATCTTGTTTTCCACCTTGCACATCAGTAAATATCTAGTGATGTCCTTAGCAGAGATGCTGGGCAACCCCAGGGTTCTGGAGTTGAAGGCTTGGCTGTGGATTCTCTGATGGCTAATAAAACCAGTCTGCCCAGTAAGATGCATGAAGAAGCAGATGAGCACTGGGATTGTTCAAACCTGCTTTTGCCTCTCCTTCAGTTTGTGCTTTGTCTGGCTGGGAACATTTCATCTCTCTGGGATTTTGGTGTTGCCTCTTAGGGTTGGCCAAAAGGTCCCATTTCTGTTTTGTGATGGGGTTTATGGTCAGAGATTTGTCCTTGTTCAGCACTGGAAGAAACTCAAAGCCCTCGAGAGTCTGGGACTGTCTTGAAACAGCAATTTTCAGAGGGAAAAGCAAAAAAAACCCTTTGATGAGGTCTCATCCAGGGGGATGAGGGAACTGGGGTGGGAAGCAGAGGAGTTATGTGAAGGCATTTTCCTACCTGTAGTCATAAGGGAAAACAAATATTTGTGCCTCAGTTTCTCTGTTGGAAATGTAAATATTGCCTCTGCCTGCCTGTGTAACCCACAGATCTTGAGCCACACAGACTCAGAGCTTGTTGTTCCAGGTTAAATGGTTTCTCAACACCAGGACAGCTGGAAGCCAGGCATCTTTGGAGGGGTGGCTTGGCTTAAAGGCTGGAGATGAAGCTCTGTGTTTTCATAAAGTCATCCTGATGTAGTAGTGAGCACATAAAGGCTGGAGATGAAGCTCTGTACTTACGTAGTGGTGAGCACAAGCACCTCAAATACAAGGTTTCCATCCCAAGTATAAGCTTTTTAATTCATTTTTTGTCTTGTACCAGAAGAAGGCAGTGAATAACATCCAAAAATCTTCATCAAAAAGGTCATTTCTTTCAAGGTGTCTCCAAGAAGTGCAGGTTAAAAAAAGTTCTGAGAGAGACAAATCTTATAATATGCAGCATCTCACATGCAGGCACTTTTTCCCTCTTATCTTTCCTTGCTGAAAGGATTTACCAGAATTAATGGTGGCATCACCTGACCTGTGTGGCCCCATGTCCAGGGTGGCCCAGCTGTCCCTGGGCAGAGCCCACCCAGCAGGAAGGACCCCTCTCCATTTATAAAATATAAATATCTGGGAAGATGCTGCTTTTTCCCCTCCCTTTTTTTTTTTTTTTCCTCATTGTTTTATAGTGACAGCAAAAACCAGAAGAAAGATTAAGTTGCTGTGAAAACTCCAATATATTCAGTGAGGCTGAGGACTTGTGTATGCTGGAGACCCCCCACTGGGGCTGCACTGGTCCTTGGGGCAGTCAGAGGGTCCACAGGGCAGTTTGGAGATCCCTGGGAGAAGCTGGAGGAGCCAGTTTCCCAAACCCAAATGATAAATGAGAGGTATAAAAAGTCACTCTCTAAACCAGCATGTGGCAGCTGTAAATATTTCTGCCCTAATGGATTATTTTCTCTTTGGGAAGTGGATTGCTCTGTGTGGGACTTCTCT
>JAOEGS010015469.1:56141-71610 GCA_025447755.1 Corythornis vintsioides | reverse complement strand
CCTGCTCTGGCAGGGGGGTTGGACTAGATGATCTTCTAGCTCCCTTCCAACCCCTGACACTCTGTGATTCTGTGAAGCAGTTGATGTTGGCTTTGAATATTCTCCTGTCATTCAAGGTTGGGATGACTCTTGCACAAATACAAGTTGTAGAACCTCCTGTGGGGTGATGCATGGAGCTGTCACAGCTCTCAGGGGTTACCCCAGACCAGTGGCTCCCACATACATAAAAGTCAGAGAGAGAGAGAGGAGACACACGTTGCACAGATCCTGGGCTCTGCTGTCTAGACCAAGGGACTGTAAAGCACACCTGTCTACCTGGGGTATTGAGCTTGAATATTCTAAATAAATTCAGTAGAAAGATAGGAAAATAAATGAAGTTTGAGCTGTTTTGCAAAACTGACCCTTTTTTGGAGCTGTTAAAGCTGTGGGAAGGTGTAAATCCTATAGAAACTGAAGGGCAGGGTGCAAAGGAGGCAAAGGTAGCAATGCATCTATTTATTACATAATTCCTAGGTGATACAAGGCATTTATCTCCCTTTTCTTCCTGCACTTTGTCCTGCAAGCCTCCTCCAGGGCAGACTTCCAAAGTCCCCAAGCTACTTAACTCAGTTAATGCTTTTTATCAAAAATAACACTTCTCTCTTGCCTGAAGACTTTATTGCTCAAGGTGAAAGACATTTGTCTGAGAGACTGTGACTTTTCATATCAGGACCCTGAAGAAGGTTTTAATGGGTTTAATTAAAGGGTTTAATTCCCCTGTGAATGCTGTACACCTAAGGGTTTAATATGGTTTTGTCACCTATGGCATCTCAGCGACTTCTCTTTCTCCAATAAAGGCACCACAATACACCCCTTTGTTAACCCTCACTTGCTGCTCATACCCAAATGCTCCCAGCTCCTGGACATTACACACCTATTATATAGATCAAAATGTTGAATCTTGGATCAAAATCACCCTGCAGTGATCAAAACTGAGTTACTTGAAGTCACAACGGTGTCAGAAGAAGGGACTCTCCACAACCATAGGTACCTCTCTGATTTCTGCAACCTGTTCCTATTAGAGGACGATTATTCTACCCCAAAAAAAAATATCTGAAATAGCTCAAATATGGGGTGCACTGTCATGGATGCCAGCCATGTTCATGTGACTGCCACTGGCTGGTACAGGGACACACCTGCCCTCTTCACACTGCTTGGCCCATCCCAGAGATGCAGGGGTGTCTGATAAGTCAGGTTCCATCTTTGAGCCCAGCTTTAGGACAGAGTCACTGTGTGGCACAGGAGTGCTGTGCACCTGGGAATGACACCAGGGAGGGAGCCTGGTGAAGGTGTGAAGGAAGCTCCAGTACAGGGGCATTGTCTTTTTCATGCCAGGCTGATGAAAGGAGGAGCATGGCAATGCCATCAGGACAGCAGGGATGGGCTCAGTGACTCCATTCCAGAGAAGGCAGCATTGTGAAGATGAAATTCTCCTTTTGGTTCTGACCAGAAAACCATTCAAACATACTGAATGGTCCACATAACACCAGTGAAACTAATTATTTATCCATTTTAGTCTTCACCCTATGCAAAGCCCACTGTACTCCAGCCAGAGATGTCAGGGTAGAAGGTGAGCACTGCAAAATATCTGCCCAGCCCCAAACAGCCAAGAGCTTTGAAGTGTAAGTTTTGTGCAAAGTATCTTCCCAGCACCACACAACTTCTCTGAGCAGCCCCATGCTGAACCTAGGGCAGAAACTTTGTAGGTGCCAGGTTGCATGTGCTGTTTGAGAGGGCAGAGCAGCCATAGCAGCTGGGCTTCATCTTGGAGCAGTCCTCCAAGAATCAGTAGAGTGGGGCCAAGCCCTGAAAGGATGCTCAGAGGAAATAACCAGGCCTTGTTGTGGTGGCTCAGGCTTTAAATGCTGATGATCTCCTTGAAAGACAATACTGGGCCCGAGCCACAGAGTGGTACCAGAGGCCATGCCAGCAGGAGAGCTGTTTCTCTGTACAACCAGCTTCTCCTGATGGGCTTCAGTTCTGTTGACAGCAATTAGCTTTGGTTGATTATGCCTGGAGAAGGCTGACACACTTCAAATTTCTTCCCTGAATCCTCCGGCTTATTCCGAGGGTGCAGCATCCTCTCTCCTGATGTTTTAAGTCCCAGCAAGATGTGCACCACTTTCTATGATAGGTAAAAAGATTTCTCAATATGCAAAAGCTGGTATTTAAACCTGAGAAAAAAGCAAATAGACATCCCAGTCTCACTGGATTAGTTGGAGCTACATATCCAAATGCCTTGGGCAGTTCCATTGATTTCAGCCCAAACAACCAAGAGCTTTGAAGTGCAAGTTTTGTAGAAACATCAGGTTGTAGAATAGCCACAACACGCTCCTGCATGGCCTCAGGATTGCTCAGCAGGACAGAAGGATTAATGAGCAGTACCCTGGGTTGAGACAATGGTGCAATGAAGCTGTTCACAAATCCGATGTGTTTTTAGCAGGATTCTTTTTTTTTTTTTCTTGCAACCTGATCCCTTTCTAGCTCACACATGAAAACATGACCTACTGTGAGACCAACTCAAAAGATACCACCTCAACATGAGGAAGAACTTCTTTACTGTGAGGTTTACAGAGCCTGAAACAGGCTGCACAGATTGGTTGTGGAGTTTCCTGCTCTGGAGATTTTCAAGACCTGTCTGGGTGCATTTCTGTGTGATCCACCCTTGATTTTTCCTGCTCTGGCAGGGGGATTGGTCTCGGTGATCTTTAGAGGTTCCTTCCAATCCCAAACATTCTGTGATTCTGAGAATCTGGGCCATAGATCCTGAATCATTGTAGAAAATTAGATTCTGGTGCCTTTATCACTCACAATTGAAAATGCTTCTTTTCCATTTCCGAGATTCCTTTAAGGATTCTGTGCTAGAAGAGATATTTGCTCACACATTCTCTACTTTTCTCCTCCACTCAGTGTCAAGTAGACACATGGCAAACACTCAGCTTAGGTGCAAGTACATTCATTTTTTCATTGAAGTGGACCTTTTTGTAATGGAGAGGTTAAAAACTTCCTTATATAAACAAGTTATTCTTAAAGGAAACCTCTTCTAGTTCAGAAATAAATCCAGATTAGAATAATGAAAAAAAAAAAACCCAACCACACTTGCATCCCTGTGGTTCTGCTCAGTCACCTAACTCTACACACTGCCCTTTCTTTTCAACTTCCCAGCCAGCAACTAGGCACACACATGCAACACCACAGATGTCTGCAGTGCATCCTCAGCCATCTAAGCTCTGTCTGAAGAGCTAATGCCATGTCCATCACCTCTGGTATACCTATATGCTCCATATGGTTAGATGGATAGAGAAGGGTTAAATGGATTAAAGGGTTTAAGTGGGGCAAATTGTGGAGATTTAGCTATGGCAGAACATGATTTTAGTAATCAAGCTGTCAAACAGATTTTATTATTCATATGAGGGGAAATGAGAACAATGCAAAGTGCATTTGTGTGCTCTGAATAAGGGCACTGGGTCCTGGCCTTGGCAGCTCTCACACCTCTCATGCAGCCTCCATCTCACAACATGGAAAAGCAACTAATGAAGCAGCAAGGGGTTCAAGGCAGCCTGCAGTGCCCTGGTGCAGAATCAAAGCCCTCCTGCTCATTTCCCTTTCCCCTCTTCACGAGCAGAATTCGGAACCATTGGTGATTAACCCTGGACTAAGCCAAAAACAGGAGCAAGAAAAACAAGGGCAGCCCAGGAGAAGAGCTGGAGTTCATCCCCCGGCCGTGTTTATCTGCTGGTGTTTCCTGCTCTCCCTGAAGTGCATTTCTAAGTCACTGTGCTGGACGACCAGAGGGAACTGAAGTCTGTTGAAAAAAGGACCTGCCGTGATTCATGGTAATTAGACCTGGCGTCTGTTCTTAGTGAGCTCAGCTTTTGACCACAAGCATTATTTCTTTAGGCTTACAAATACCTAATTTTTCCTGAAATACAACAGAGACTCCCAATTCAAAAGTGCTGAGGCAGAGGAGGTTCTGACACACGCATACACCAGCAGGCAGGTCACAGGCTCCTCTGCTGTTCTCCACGGGGCTCACTTCAGCTCTTTGAAGTCTGCAGTCCTTCAGATTCCCACCAAAGTTCCCAGCTGGGGTCCAAATTGACCCCAATTTCAGACCTTGTAGTGAGCGTTCAAACATCTCCTGCTGACTGTGTGGGCTTTCCCTTGCAGTGATGGAACTGGCTGCTTCTGGATGCAGCTTCAACACTGTGAGTGAAGGGAGAGGGAGAAGGAGGGATTGGGAGTGTCACGGGATATTCCTGAAAGAAAGTCTGTGTGAGGAGACTGTTTCTGGCTGTGAAATTACCCAGGCAGATTACAGATGATTTAAAACCTCCCAGAAGCAGTATTCTCTGTGGATTTCCTCCATTGCTGAGCACAACAGACATCCAAACCACATGCTGAAGAGATTCAACCCACTAGCCAGAGTTTCAGGTGCCATTGTCTATTTCATGGTTGTGAGATGTTACTTGTTGTCTTTAGTGAGGATTTCACACTGTCTGACAGCACATAACATCTAAGCAAGCCAAAGAATCATACACAGATTTGTGCTAGCAGACCATTTTACTGTTGTTACGTACCAATGGCTGACCACCAGACTGACAGGGAGCAAGGCACTGGTTGCCAGGGCTCAGTTCAGCATTTTCACAATGTCCTTAGTAAAGGAAGAGGACACTCAGACCTGAAGATGACATGAAGCTGGGAGGGGCTTGAAAATGTGTTTGAAGATTAAACCAAAACTCCAAATGGTCAAAAAACATATTGGGAGAAAAACTCCAACCAACCAACCAACCAACCAAACAAACAAACAAACAAATCACAGAATGTTCCTGGTTGGAAGGGACCTCCAAAGATCATTGAGTCCAACCCCCTCAACAGCAGAACAGAACTAGAGCAGATCCAGAGCTGGAGACTCCACAGCCTCTCTGGGCAACCTGTTCCAGGTTCTGCCACCCTCATAGTAAAGAAGTTCTTCCTCATGTTGAGGTGGAACTCCCTGTACTCCAGTTTGAATCCACTGCCCCTTGTCAAAAGGCACAAATGGAAAGAGGTTGTGCCTGCCTTCTTGGCACCATGAATGCAGTTTTACAGGGGAAGGTGCCTCCAGAGGGAAATTTGCTTTTAGACACCTCTCCTGGATGAGATTACCTGTCATCTTGAGATGTCTTTATCTCCCAGGTGACTGGAGGGACTGGAATAGTGATTGATTCACAGCTACATCTCATAAATGGATGTCTGGGTGGGAAACCTGCTCACACTCCAGAGTAAACAGATTCAGTAATATTGGAAAGGCTCCTGGAGGATGCAGTAGACCATAAAACTTCTGTACCAATGGCAGACAGTTATGGTGAAGGTAAATGTCCTATTTCTACTGTCATCAATTGAAATAGAGCTGAACAGGCCCTGGCAAGGTCAGGAGGGGTCCTGTGCCCAAGAGGCCATGACACCTCAGGACAACTATAGACCAGTTGGAGACATGAACTGTGTGGAAAGACTTCATAACGTGGGCTGGTAATAAAGATAAAACTAAGGGAAATTTTCCAACTGTGAAAATGTGGCATATTGGAATATTTTGTCCAGAATGGTCGTGAAAGCTTCTTTATTGGGGGTGTTTATAAGGGACAGAGACACAAATATTGTTGATCTTCCTTCCTGTAGGGACACAAGACACAAAAAGGAAAGATGAAAGAGAAAATAAAGGGTTTTGCCCAAAGTCAGATGCCCAGTCTGGCACAGAGCAGGTAACTGAACACAGACCACGTGAAGGGAACAAAGGACTGTGTTTGTAAATTAATTGGAGGCTGAAGATCACAGTGAATATCCCCAGCCTCTTCTAATGTACTGCCTCTGTTTATAAACATCTTGCAAGGAGTGGTGGCTGCTTAATAACGAGTGTTAAATGAGCAAAGCAAGCTGCTGAGGAGAACTGGATTGTCATGGTCAGATGAGGTAGGCAATAGGAATGTCCATAAATGCTTGGAGCTCCTCGGGAGCTTCAGAGCTGTTTCAGAAGCACCTGGAAAGCCCCAAAACTTTCCAGAGAAGAAAAACCCAGAAAGCTAAAAGCCCTTTGTGACAAAGCTGGACTTCAGCGACCTGTTTGTTGCTTTCAATCCCAGAGAGGGAAATGGCTGCATCATCTGCTTCAAACCTTCTTGTGGTAACTGCCCTTAGGCATCTCAGCGAGGTAATTAATTTCAGAAAGAATTACCCAACCCTTAATTTTTCTGAGCAATTATCAGCTCAGGTACCAGCCAGGAATCGGAGTGTTCTTTGCTCCGATGATGGCTGGGTACAAGTAGCTGCAGACTCCTCCGCGATGCCGCAATTTACCAGGAAGTCTCCTGCGGTATCTGTCTCGAGATGCCTCCAGCTGATGAGTCTGCCCAGATAGCAATCACAACCTCTCCCATCTATTTAAATGGGCAGTTTGGATGAATGCTGCCGAGCTCTGCTCCCTCTCCGCCTGCCGTTTGGGGAAGTAGTGCAAAGGGCTCGGGCTGCAGAAGGAGCTCAGCCCTCCCCAGGCACAGCCGGCACGAGCAGAGCTGCAAGCGGTGCAGAGGCTCTGGGGGATCTGTGCCGTGGTTTGTTTGTCTGAGCAGCTACTGAGATGGTTGTTGATGGTTTTCCGTGCCTCAGATTCTCCACCTGTATGCACATAAATTTATTGTTCTTTGCCATAGTGTTTTCTTAACCCACAAGAGTCCCCTCGATGGTAGAGAATTAAATTCCTGGCCAATGTCTGTCTTGGTGCTTTGTCAGTTGGGTGCTACAAGATGGGTGGTGTAACCTCTGGCCTTCCCAAGTAGAGAGTGCTTTGATATCACCAATAAGTGAGCAGTAAAGAGCCCCATATTATCACCACTGCACAGATCAGCTCCTCACTTCTGGCAAAAAGAGCTGGCACTCAGCATTCAGCACTGTTGGTGTCCTTCCTTCTTGCTGAGCTCCATCTCTTTCTGCATGAACCTCCATGACCCCAGTTCACACCAGTTCCTCTGCACCCTCGTCCTTTCCATCCCACTCCAGACAAAGGAGACTCCTTGGATGCTGATGGAAAAAGGACCTGGAGCCTTCTGCTTCTCAACACAAGAGACAGGGACCTGTTAGAACACGGCCAGAGAAGCCCCAGCAATGTTGGGAGGGCTGGAACCCTCTGCTGGGAGGCCAGGCTGGGAGAGCTGGGGGGGTTCAGCCTGGAGAGGAGAAGGCTCCAGGGAGACCTTTTGGGGCCTTTCAGTGCTTAGAAGAAAGCTGGGGATGGATTTTTGAGCAGGGCCTGTTGGGACAGGACAAGGGTTTAAACTAAAAAAGGGAGGTTTAGACTGGAGAGAAGGGAGAACATTTTTCCACTGAGGGCAGTGAGAGCCTGGACCAGGCTGCCTAGAGAAGTGGTGGCTGTCCCATCCCTGGCACCATCCCAGGTGAGGTTGGCCAGAACTCTGAGCACCCTGCTCTGGTTGCAGATGTCCCTGATCCCTGCAGGGGGATTGGATGAGATGACCTTTTAAAAGTCTCTTCCCACCCAAACGATTCAATTATTCCTCTCTTTGATTGATAGTTAATGCATGAAGAACTTTAATCCCACAATGCCAAGCACCAGTATACCCTTTCCCAGTGTCCCCAGTTTGGCCAGGTTCAACCTGGAAGTCCCTGAGATGTTTTTGTTGTTAGCACATCTCAGCAAGCACTCACCAGGTGGTTTTATATTCATGCAATAACTATTAAAGTGGGTGATGAGACTGTTGGTTCTTCAGGGCAGGGTCATGTTTCTGGCTGGGTTTTAAGGCTCTGTGTTTAGTTAGAATGCTCTATAAAGGATTTACTGTGCTAAGGGACTGTGTGAGACTAGCTGAAGGTGACAAAGCATTTCCTCATAAGAGCATTAGGCACTCCCTGACATCATTGGATCTGCTGGATCTAGGTTTGGCCCCATCCCTGAGGTGAATGTTCAGGGTATAGCCCTGTGGTTATTTCTGAGAGTGGGAAATGAGTGGGAAACGGAATCCCCTGCAGGGAAAGGGGGCTGCAAAGCCAGCCCTTGGCCAGGCTGCTGTACCCTGCATCTCCTTTCCAGCAGAGCAGCCCCACTCCCCTCCCACACAGGCTGGTCCAGCAGATGCCAAGAAAACTCCTGAAGTATTAAAAGTTTTGTTAAATATTGACAACCAGTTTAGAATGGCTGGGTGGATGGAGAAGAGAGGAGAATGACATGTTGGCTACTGTACTGAGCAGGTACCAGGGGACAGGCAGTGTGTGGGTGCAGGAAAAGTATCTCTTAGGTGTGTGACCCAGTGTTTGGAAAGCAGTTTTTCCTGGATGCAGCTGGATATTGGCTCAGGCAAACTGCAGCAATGTTTAGTGAACTAGAACTGCAGTGAACAGCTTGGTCATTCTGGGCATAACCCTGGGTACAGATGGAAACCTGCAGCATTGGTCTGAGAACTTCATTTTGCACACAGGCTAGGAAAGCTAACCATCAGTCCTCTAGAAAAAATATGGGTCTTTCTTACATGACAGAGATGTGAATGGAAAACGAGTTGCTCTCTGTCAGCCTGGGAGATATTTTACCTTTTGCAGTTCCTCACTGTGAGGGCAGGTGTGGTTGTCACCTGAAATATGAAGTTTGTGATGGGTAGACAGAAGGGAAATAGCAGCCTGATGCAGCTCACTTAGGAATACAGTGGAGTTAATACATGTATTAAGCTGCTATATTTAGGGATCCAGCTTATCTGCATATGCTTGTTTCTGCTACTGGCATGACCACGCTGGGGGGGAGCAAAGCTTTTGTACAAGACTTGACTCCTGACCACTTTTTAGCCCTACATGTCCTGACAGAGGCTACCAAATGTCTTGTCATGAGCTCAGTATTCCTGGGGACCAGTCTGAACCCAGGCTTTAAGAACACTAGATATTTTTACATGTGGATGCCAAGCATGTAAAGGTGGTTTTTTGGAGTCTGAGGGCTGGTTAAACTTCTCATGTAGATACAAACAGTGCTATCACCAGCTGCCAGTTACACGACTGACTTCTGCAAAAAGCAACACGGGCCTTGTTTGCTTTCCTTGGCTCTCGTTCAGAGATGACTGAAAGATGATGGAGAAGCTTGAACTACAGCCCACTGAAGAAGAGGTTGTGCTGGAGAAGACATTCTTTTACTTACCAGTAATTCCAGGGGTCTCTGTGCTCTCCACATACCCTGTGCTTGAGAGAAAAGCTCTCCATATATTCCCATGCTATAAGATGGACCCCTCACCCCTGCTCTGATGGAGCACTCCTGCATACTTCAAAAATACTGTGGGCTCCATTACCCCAGAAAAAGCATCTGTGGATCCAGATTTGTCTAACCACAAGGAGTGGCTTCATCATACCCATCTTGGAGATGTAGAGTGGTTGCCTGTGTTGGAATAGATATCTCACACCCTGGGAGCAGACTGGGGTTCAGGAAACACTAAGGGATCTCTAACAGTCGTGGAGATGACACAGAGCAAACCCTGTGTCTGAGTTCCATGGTAAGGCAGCATCCTCAGCCTTCTTCCCACCTGTGCTTGATGCCACTCAGGCACAGACAGCAAGCCCCCTGAGGTGCTCATTTCACATTACAGTCCTTCATTTCACAGGGAATTTTAATCCCCTTTCTGGGTGGAAACAAGAAGCTGGTTCTAAGCCTATTCATTCGTGCCCTGGTTTTGGCTGGGATAGAGATAACTTCAGGTTCAAATCACAAAACATAGGAATAGCAATTGTAATAGTATATCCACCAAGAGCAAAAGTGACACCTGGGCTCCTAGACATAACCAGTGTAGATTACCACAGATTTCTGGGAAGTCATGGGAAGACAAGATCCTTTTAGACCTTTTTTTTTTTTTCTCCTTATATTTTTTATTTTAAATAGTGAGATTGTGAGAAAGAAATCTAAAATTTTCACAACAAAAAGCATATTCCCATTCCCTGCCAAATGTGGCTTTTGCTTTGTTTTCTGATGTATTTTGGCTTGTCCTTCCTTGTAGACAAATCCTGCCAAGCTAACAGAGAGTGCTCCAGGAATGTTTCACCACAGAGAAGTTCACTCATCTAAAGGTCTGCACAAAACCACTGCTCAGATTTAACTGACAGTTGCAGATCTCAGTTCACCTGGAGCTCCAATGAATCAGGGTGAGGACTGTGGAGCCCCACAGAACCAGTTATCCTGCTGGAATGGTGGGACAGTGACTGGGATGATCCTGCAAATCTGAGAGCTTACTGCAGGGGTTTATTTGATCTCACACTGATGAGTGCCAGTCTGCTCTCTGAGGATCCTTTCCTCCTCATGACTTGTGATCAGCACTTGAGATGAGCTTGTGATGAGCATGGCTTGAGCCCTACAAGTGATGTTTTTGCTACCTGCTGGAAGGAGTATGTGTCCTGTGACAACAAGCAGGACCAAGAGCTGGCTGAGCACCTCAGAAGCTGCCAATTTTCTTTCTGCAGCACATTTGACACTGATTTGAAGTATTAATTCTGCCCAGAGATTTCTAGATTGTGAAGGAGTTGATGTGGCATCTTACCTGTCTTCCTAAGTAATAAAGACATCAAGATAGAAGGGAATTAGTTCCTGACTGAGGCAGAAACTATGTAGAAAAAAAAAAAAAAAAAAAAAAAGAGTCATCATGATTTAAAACTTCTCAGTGATGGAGAATCCAGAAATCCTGCAATGAGCAGTTTCCCTCCTGGTGGTCAGTCCACCCCTTCTTGCTTTTACTCCACCTTCACTGACTATTGAAGGCATCTGGTACTTCTGTAGACAAACAAAGAAATCACATCTCTTGGGGGCTCTTCACAAAGACCCTCCTGTCTATTTAGTCACTGTGTTGGAGGCTCTTCTCTGAGCTCTTGCTGGGATGCTCCGAGTCTCCTTGAACCACCACCAGCAGAAACAAAGTGGCAGCCACAAGTGCAGGGTTGTAGTGACCTCTCTAAGTGACCAAGGGATGCAGCATGGAAGTGAGGTGATAAGGCATGGGATGATAAGACATAGGGTGATGAAGGATGTGGGCAAGGAAGACTCCAAAGCTATTAGCAACTCACCAATGGTCAGTGAAAAAAATTACATGATCTGAAGTTCAAGAAAATGGATTTTGAGGATAAGAGAGCAAGGAGTAACATCTCATGTAAAGGGCATCCTATACATTCAATTTGCATGTAAACAAATATTGCATGTCAGCTTAGCAGCCAACACACAAATGTTAGCCATGAGCACATCAGTGAACAGACAAAAACACCTCAAAGTGCATCTGGGAGAGAAAAAGAAGCAAGCAGCAACATGAAAATCAAACTCCTCCCAGAAGAGGACTCTGGAGGCTAAAGACCAAGGTGTCATCCTGTCCAGCATCCCAGCCTGCTGACTTCAAGCCCCAGAGGAGGAATGGAAAGGGGTGAACGACTCCAAGAGAAAGGACTGACACCGTGAAATGTGTGCATTGACTGGGGAGCTGTAGACTGGACACATGCAAAAACCTCTTTACCCTAAGGGTTGAATCACCACCCCTGGATGCATTCAGATACGGTGCTTAGGACATGGTGCAGTAGTGGCCCTGGCAGAGTGAGATAACAGTTGGACTTGCTGTTATTAAAGGTCTTTTTTAAGCACAGCAATTTTGTGATTCTGTTGCAATTTTGATCCCATTATTAATTCTACAGTGACTTTGTCTGTAGTGAGTGTTCTAACTTCATTATAATACTTTCTGCAACAGTTAGGTCTAGACTAACAACCATTCTTCAGTTCATAGAGCTTGAGACAGACTCCTCCATATGCTCTCAGTGCTGGCCATCTGAGAAGCCTTGTTGCCACTGCAGAAGGAAAGAAGGAAGCAGGAGGGGGATGATCATCTACACTCAGAGAGCTCTGGAGGTGTTGGCCCCACTCCCATCACTGTTGGTCCATTCATCTGCCCTTTGTCCAGACCTGGGGATGCAAAAGCACGGAGCTGTTGAGGTTTATTGCATGGAACTGGTCTGGAGGACTTGACATCTATTTACACCAGTTTGGAAAACACTGGAGGTGTTTCACTTTCCTTTTTTCCCTCCATCAAATGGCAAAATCACTCCCCTGCTGAAGATGAGTGGCATAGAATCAATGTCCCTGTCTTTGTGCAGTGCTGATGATTTGAATTATGATAGGAATGTTAAAATATCCTGAGCCAAGTTTGCCTAGAGGCCAAGCAGGGCCAAGCAACCCTGATACCCATTTGTGTCAGTTTGGAAGCACTTCTTAAATGCTAAAACAAAATACTACTGTGTGTTTCATGAAGAGTTTTCTTCCTTGAAGAAAAACAAAAAAAAAGAGTTGCTTGAGGTATGGCAAAGCCTCTGTAAAAGTGGTTTCTCTCCTTTGCCAGGCTGCAGAGCTGTCTGGAAGGGCTTGGAAATTAAACTTGCACCCAAGGAAAGCTGAAGCAGAGAGAAGCAGGGAAGGAGGTGGTGGGGGAAACATGATGATTTGCCCTATTTCTAGATCAGTGCTGCCAAATTCCTAGGGTGTTATGTAATTAACGTGCTCTGTGAGTGCTCTAATCATGACAGCACGTGCTTTCTTGCCATACCTCAGGCAACAGCACAAGTTTTTATTCATTCGTAACATACTTAAAATCTCTAACTTAACAAGTTTTGTTGAGAAAGGGGGGAGGGAAGGGGAGAGAGAGGGAGAAAGAGTGGTGGGTTAGGTTTGGGGGTGGTTTTTTTTGTTGTTAATGCCATTTCCAGGTGAGATTTCTCCCTCTCCAGCTCCCTTCTGCCCGGGTGCAGCACAGGTGCTCTGTGGCTTTGCTGCTGGCTAAACCTGTGGTTTGTGGTGTGCCAGTGTTCAGTAGGATGTATGTTTTGGGGGGAGGTTTTTTGGAGACGAAGAGTGCTCCTGAGATATCATCCCTGCCTCAAGATCTTGCAGATAATTTTATAGATAGTGCAGCTCATTGAGTCATCCGCACAGAAAAAAATAGATATGCAAACAATTTCCTTTCAGCCCTTCCCATTTTTCCTGGTAACATCAGGTCCCCAATGCAGTGAGGTTCCCTTATGACAACTACTGGAGATAATTGAGATAAGCATCATCAAGGAATATGAAGCAACCCAACCAGATTTTTCAGCATTCAAATCTCAGGACCTTGCTCTGCAGATTTTGAAATCCCCTTTTCCAAGGTTACTTTCACACTGTTTAATAAGCCTTTATCTTGTAAACTATAATAAGGTTTCAGGCCTTAATCCAGTGAGATTATGTTGGGGGGAGGGGTTTTTTTCAGCATTTCAGTACCCCAGGGACAGAACATCCAGGGCCAAGCCCAAAGATATAATGAAGTGATTAAAACTGAACCATAGTGGAGAGCAGACCAGATCCACTTGCCTGGTCCCCCCCAGCCCAGCTGGAGTCAAGAGCAGGTCCTCATGCTGGGTCTTCTCCTGGAGGAGTGAGCACAGTCCCTGTGTCACACGCTGAAGGACAAAAACAGTCAGACCTGCAATGCCCTTTCTCCACATTTTCCCCAAGCCATGCACAGGGAAAAGCAATTTCCCCAGACAGCAGTTTTAAAAATACAAACATCTCAGTTCTACTTCAGAGAACAGAGTTTTCACATTAAGTTTTTCAAAAGGGAGTAATTTCTTTCTATTATCTGGCTGAAACCTTTGCACAAGCTGCCTGCATTCATCAAGGCATTCTCAGCTCTGGGGATGGGATATTTGACCAGAGAAATCATAGCTGGAAAACAGGAATCAACCCCACACTGCAATTGTTTCCCTGGAATGAGACAAATCTGGGTGGGATTCCCAATTTAATGTTAGGAAGGGGGTTCAGCCTTTGTCTCCAAATGAGCAAAAGCATCTGGCAACAAAACTGCTCCCCATTTACAGGAATAGGTGAGAAGGATGGGAATAGGTGGCAATCTATGGGTGGAAAATATTTCACTGTGAAGTCCGAGTTGAAATTGAGATATTTTCAGTGTGAAAACCTCCACAGCTACTCAGAGCCTCTCTCCAAGGCATCTAACATGGATTTTCTCTCCTCAGCAATTCTCTTTGTCCCTGATCCCAGAAGCTGCCTCTGGCTGCTCTCGTTGCTCCCAGTGATGGGAAGAGACTCACCAAATCTACTCATGGAGCCACTTGTGCAGTAATTGTCCCTGTGGGGTTAAGTTCCCAAAGCCAGCTCAGAACTAGGATTTCCACCATTCATTTTCCCAATCCAGGCAATCTTTTAAGACCTTCTAAAGGTTCTACACGAGCTGCACAAGCACCAAATATTGCTTACTCTGCAAAGTTAATCTGAGGTAGGATAAATCAGCTATTTAAACCCATGAAACATAAGGAAAAAGGTAGAAACCTTGTGCATCTGACTGAAACTGAGATGAGGGAAAGGTGTTGCAGCAGGTAGACCAAAGACCCCGGCTTTAAAAACATGTGAGGGCAGAGTTTCATTTCCAGCTGAGCTCAGCTCCCATTCTAGATGTTTGTGTAAGGAGCCAGCATCTAACTCTTGCCTGGGTGATGCTGATGGCTACACTATTAGAAATAAACACTTCATAGAATCAGAGAATGGTGGGGGTTGGAAGGGAGCTCTGGAGATGCTGGAGTCCATCCCATCTGCCAGAGCAGGGGCACCCAGGGCAGCCCACACAGGAATAGATCCAGGTGGGGTTGGAAAGTCTCCAGAGCAGGAGACTCCACAGCCTCTCTGGGCAGACTGCTCCAGTTCTCCATCACCCTCACAGTTCTTCCTCCCTCTTTAGACTATAACAACCTGATTTCTCTTTTTTTTTTTTTTTTTTTTTTACCACATTGTAAAGCAACTACCATGGTTGGATTTACACTTATGATACCTTCACAAACCATGAGTAATAAATCTTAATGAGAGCAAACCAGCACAGCTGCTGCAAGCCTGGCAGCCTGTGCCTACCAGCCCTTTGTCTGGGCAATCCACTTTTCCCCAAAAGTGAGATCGAAAAACTTCACCCTCAGCAGAGATGTCAGAGGCTTTCTGCTCAGATCTGTGGCCACCCCCTCCTATGCAGCCAACCCAAGAGGCAGATCTTTGAAACACTCCCTGCTATTGCTCTCCCCGAGAGATTCCTGAAAGCTCCCCACTTATCAGAAAGCAGGGAGGGCTGGAAATACAACCTCCTTTGTTTAGTCTCGGTGAATTCGAGGCAGGAAAACATCGCCATCCTGTTTTCCAGGCTCTAGCACGCAAATAAGAATGGAGGAAAAAATCCAGCAGCCTCTCTGACAGCCTGTGATTAATCCTCATTGTGTCTCGCACTGAAGAGATGCCAGAGGTGCTGCTCACCAGACTGTGACCCCCACACCCCCACCACCCCCCCCCCCCCCCCCAAACCCCCCGCCGCGCGCTGAACAGGAGGGGCCGATGCCTGCCTTCAGGCCTCGGGGAGTCAACAGG
>JAOEGS010015469.1:38336-48436 GCA_025447755.1 Corythornis vintsioides | reverse complement strand
TGACCCAAATGCAGGACCCTGCACTTGGTCTTGTTGAACCTCATGCAGTTGGTTTCAGCCCATTGCTCCAGCCTGGCTAGGGATGAACACCTGCACCTACAGCTCCCATCCCACTGACCTGGGGCCACTCAACATGCAAGCGTGAGGGCAAATGCTGTGTGCTTGTCTTTTAAGACTCCCTAGTTCATGACTTGCTGTCAGGTTGGGCTCTACTAGCAAGTGCTTATCTCTCTTACCCTCAGAAATGCCTGCAAGATCAAGGGCTCTGTGCTAACTGATTCTCCTTCTTTCAGAGAAAATTAGATAGAAAATATTTCCAGGAGAAGGTGTCAGTGAAATATATAAAGGAAAAATTAAAGGGCTGAGATTAGACCATCACTGATGAAGTAATTAGTAAGGAAATTAGTAAGGAAAGATGTAAACATGCAGTAAAGATGTAAACATACTTAACTTCAGATAAGCTTACAACCAGATATGCAACAGCTTTGGAAAGAAAGTGGGACCTTATCAGCCATCCAGCTAAATAAGTAATTGCACATTCAAGATGATGTCCACAACTCTTTTTAATGTATTCACCTGTTCCTCAAAACCTTCTTCCTCATTTTGCTGTGGATTTCAGTTCCAAACTCATCCTAGATTGCAGGCAGAACTCTTCAAAAAACTGCAAGTGATTTATCCTTGGTTATCTAACACAGGAAAACAAGACCAGGTGTATCCTGAGAAGTGCAGTCAGAAAGATTCCAGAGCTTGACAGGTCTTCAGTATGCAGGGGAAATGCCCACATTTGTACATTTTAATGGTTGTTTGTTCTGCAGAGTCCGGAATATCCCCTAGTTCAGCTAACACAGTGGCATGGGGTGGAGGCAAGTTCATGGGCTGGAGCTGCTGCACTTGCAATTGAGATAAGTGTTGAGAAGATCTCTGGAGTGAATGAGTGGTGACAATACAAACCCCTCTGTTCTTTCTTAGTGAGGTATCCAGGGTGTTCATACCAACTACTTGCTGGGTTTGTAGATATCCGACTTTGATGCTGTGAATGCCCTTGGACTCACCCTGTTCTCTTCCCATGACTGATGGCACGGGGAACTTCAGCTTCTGGTTTTGCTCAGTTCACATGTAAAACTGCCATTTCCCTCTTTGCTAACAGGCACCAGGCAAACACATTCCTCTGGGGAATTCATGCATGTGCAGAGCAGCAGAGCTTGGCTCTGCAGACCTTGTGCCTTCAGCGTGGTTGGATCTGAATGCTGGACTCCTTCCCTCAGTCCCTCTCCTCTCCCCAGCCTCAGACAGCCATCTCCTCTATCCTGTCTTTGCTGATTATGTGGGCCAGTCTCTTCTGAAAAAGCTCTGCAGATTTCTCTGGAGCATCCAACTGTCCTGCAGGCTCCAAGAGTCTAGATATTTAAATATCACCCCATGTCTGCCCTGCAACTAATGATGTTGCTCCCCGGGCTCGTTTAATTCTGACAGGAGATGCTGTTGGAAATTTCTCCTCTGCCTTCTCTCTTGTTCAAGATGCTACAGGGCTAGAGACCAATCAGGAGATAAGACAGGCCCATGGTGCACAATGGAGAGAGTGGAGAGAGCAGAGCTGTCCTGAGTTCATGTACTCTTTTTGTCTCACTTGTACATAAAAATGCTGAAGGAAATAGAAGTGCTCTGCATATCTTCTGTGGAGGTCCTGAATGGTAACATTGTCCTAGAAAAAGGACAGTTGTGGAAGGGAAAACAAAGTTTTCTGAGAAAGTCAAGACTTCAATTTACTCTCATTTTGCCTGGCTTTACTGAGATTTGTTTTGATCTTCTTACCTCAAAGCAGTGATTGCTTGGCCTCTCATTTTGCTTATTCCCTCATGTTCCTTTGGACCAAAAAGCCACCTGTATGTCTCGACAACTGTGAATTGGCTCTTTTGTGTTTGATGGATTATACAAAACATTTGGGAAGGATTATGTTTGCAATTATGTGTTGACACGCACTGATCACCTGAATTTTTGAAAATTAAAATCAAGAGTAATATACACCTGAGGTTCCCCATTGAGAAAGAGCAGCAAGGGTTGGCTGCTGCCTAAGAGATGGAGAACCAGTGCCTGTCCCACAGCCCCTGAGTAAGGCAAGCAGGGCAGAACCAGAGAGCATGGCCAGATGCAACCGTGAGTCCACCAGCCAAGATCCTGGTGGTGAGGGAGGTCCCAAGTTAAGCTGGTCCCTGTGGACTATTAGGATCCACAGGGTTCATGATGAGGTAGGGATGAGTCTGTGTTTGACCTGGAGATAAACACTTTTTCATCAGGAGTCTGAAGGCCCAGAGCTGAGCTCAGATGGGCCCCTGAAGCCATGGGCAGGGACTGGATGGAAGCCCCTTCAGAGACTAGTTATGGCTATTGATGTCTACCTAAGATATCTCAACCACAGAGAAGAGTGGAAGAGTTGGAAGAGCTGGTTAAAAGTATTGCCTTCCCAAGGTTTTTCTTCCTAATTTATTTTACTCTATTTTCTGCTTTTGGGGGAAAATGGCAAAAAGTGATACTAGAGGAGACTGGAGGTGCTGATGGAGGCAGTGGGCACCAAGACCAATCCAGCTGGATGATGCCTTTGCAGGACAAGCAGGTGGGATCACCCAACACAAGCTGTCTGAGCAGGGGGGTTGGAATAGATGATCTTTAGAGGTCTCTTCCAATCCCTAACGTGCTAACAATGGGAAAAGTGCTGCTTGCAACACACAACTGTGCCTGGTCTATGGGATTTAGTGTCACCCAGCCATGTGGCTCTGTCACGGTGGGTGGTTCCCACACAGAAGAGCTTTCTCTCCCTCATTCTCCCTATGGATTGAAGGGACTTGACCAGATGAATTCATTTCTGTTTCTCCATATTCAGTCTTTATCCCATATGCACACCCTGACTAGACAGAGCCACAGACACTCGTGGTGTGATCCTGAGTGGGTTGTGTGATCTCCCTCCTCCACTTACTGTCCCTGCACAAGGCACCCACGCTGTAGCTTTGGCTCCTTCCCACTCAGAGCTGCAGCACAGAGATGCATCTGTGCTGGTCCTGGGATTTTCTACCTGAATGGAGTCTGCCCAGCCCTCAGAGATGAGCAATTTGGTTTCCCATCCAATTCCTTCTGAGCCTTCTCAGTGTGTTGGCTGGACATCCTCAGAGCAGAATGACAGGGGTCGAGGGACCTGCTTTGGCCAAAACCCACTATTTTTGTTTCACAGGTATAATTACGGTGATTTGTTTGGAATATTTGGCTTTCAGTGATAAAAGGCCTCTCTAATGAGGAAGACTGTAATCATGATTGAAAAATCTCCCAAATTGGAGTGTATGCTAATAGAGGTGTTACCATATGTAGGGTTCTATGCAAGTATGTTCATGCATATAAATAACTGTGTTTACTAAACTGTTTTAACCTGCTTTACAATACAGCCTGAAGTTATCTTATCTATATTGCTAATGAAAATAAACAGATATATCCAAACATCAAAACACTCCTGTGTGAGGAGTTCTTTATCAGGCCTACTTCCTCCCACTGACCCAGTTAAACCTTCAGTAATTCATTAATTTCCTAACCATGGCTTCTCAGAAGTACTAACCAACTTTCCTATCAGCATTTTTTTGATCTTGTGAAGCTGAAATTCCCTAATGTTTTGTTTGCCTTCTGCATCCTGCAGACGCATCCATCCGTTCAGCTTTGTCACTGCCTGCCTACCTCCACTAATTATCACCTCTTTACCCACACACTTCTTTCCTAGCTATCTAGTTCAAAGCTGTAGTAGAAAGAAAGCCCAACAAATAAATTATGCAAAGCCGGGCAGCATTTTTACTTTTTATATGTTGACTGTCCCTTCAGAAAGGAAATAAAAGGGGTAAGAATCCTGGACACCCCTGATACTGAGCTCCCTGCTGCATGCCCCAGCTGTGGTAAAGCTCCTAAAATTTTCTATCCCATGGAAGAGATCCCTACTGTATTATCTGCTTCCTCCAGGTGAAAAGGAGTGGGAGAATGCAAGAAGCACCACAGAGAGGAGGAGGTCTGGATGTCACCACTCAGCTGTGACAGTAGGGCACCACATCTAAACAGTGGAGAGCTGCTCTATTCAGTGTTTATTTTCCCCCTCCATCCTTAACCTTGGTGACACCCAGTGGAGAATCACCTGGCTGGCTGGAGCATGCAGATTCTTGGGAAGGACAGGACCTGCAGGAAGGCTGAAGAGCCCAGCTCCAGGATCCAGCTCAACCTTTCCCTACCAAACTTCTGCTGAGGATCTTTCTGGTCATGCACAAACCTAATTCCCAACCCTCTCAGTCAGGCTCTGTGGATTTTAGCTCAGTACAAGCTAGACCAGCACACCCAAAGCCCTGCTAGAAAATAGCTAACTCGTGTCTTGTGTTCCTACAGAACACCCTCTATGTCTGAATGCCAGCCAAATGAAAATCCAGTCCCTCTTTGTAACACCTCTGTCACAGCAAGGGACAGGGTGGGAGGGCACTCCTTAGGCTGGAGTAACATAAATTCCTTAGTCTAAACGCAGATAAGATAGGAAGTTTTCCTTGCAGTTAAACAGTAGTCTTTGATACACACTGCACCACCTCCCTCTGCCGTGCTGCACAAAGTGTCTGGGACCTTACCAGAGGGTCCCAAGTCCCTGAACATTTCTGATGCACTTTTTTTTTTCTGACACCATGTCCACATCAGTGATATTGTCATGGCTTGATCTCCATCACCTCTTCATTCTGTGTTTACAGTCAGCATCTTCATTGCTGTCCTCTTCAATTCTGTCCTCTCTCTGTTTGCTCTAAGAGGATTCATCAGTTTTTGGAACAACAATGGGACACCTTCTTTTTTCTTTTTTTTTTTTTTTTTTTCCATCACAAGAAAGGCCAAGAATGAGACAAAAGAAGATGACTCAAAGGACTAGAGTTCTCAGCTCAATAAATAATGTTCTCAGCTCTGGAAAACAAAAAACTCTTAAGATGTGTTTGAGAAAAACCCCACAATGTTATCCCATTGATGTGTCATTCTCTTGTATCTTAGGAGTCTCACTAAAATCTAATTCTTCATTAAATAGCTGAAGAAGGTTGGAGAGGATAGCTGTGGGCATCAGCAAAGGATGAGATCTGCAATAAGAGGACTATTGAGATGTTGAAGGCCAGGTTATGCCTCCACAGTGCTTATAGGATTATTTAGTGACCAGAACTTCCCAAGAGTTTATAATCAGATGACCAAGTGTTCAGGAGCTGCTCTTGGAAATGGGTTTATAGAGCTCTCCACACCCGGGTGGAACACTGACCAAGAAAGGGATGTGGTGTTTGTAAGAAATGAGATTGGCCACACAAGTGTCTCAGCTGGTCTCTGGTGAGACTTAAATGAAGATCATCAAATAGCTTTCACTGAGGTTGTTTGCTTTATAAAGAACATTTTCTGAACTTTCCTGTGACCTTGCAATAGAGCAGATAAATATCCCTTCAAAATATGCAGGATACAATACACATTTCTGTGCAGGGTAACCCCATTTTTCATTATGATTATTCTAGCTACATCTTCATGATAAAGGGTTATTTTAAGGACAATACAAAAGATGCTCATATCTGTCTTGCTATAAAGACATAAAGAATATCCTCTCAGACAAGAGTCTCTTCCTATCACTCCTTCTGAACTTCCAGAGGATATTTCTTACCTGTCTTTAAGGTCTAGCATTATCTCAATGTCTCTGAACAGGAGTTCTGATGGAATAGGCTTCAGCAATAGTGATCATAGCTTAGACTCCACAGAAAATTAACTCATTTATTTTCATATTTACACCCTGTTAGGCCAGAAGATGACTCTGTTGTTCTCAGTCACAGATCAAGTTAAACCAGTGGCCTCATCAACCCTTCTTCTCGTGGGGATCAACATAAGGAGATGGAGAGAAAGTCAACCAAAAAAACTGACTGCATGGTGGGATCTGAGCAGCATTTGTGCCAGATGTTGGCAAATGCAGGGGCTAGGAAACTGTCTAGTCATCTATATGCAAAGAGAAACCTCAAAACCCAGCAGAAAAGTGAACAGAGAAGAAATATATTCTGAAAGATGGCCTTCAATAGAATTAGGAACAAGCTGAAATTCACTGGGAAGGCAGGCATGGACCAAATTTGTTCCAAATGTGTTCTTGTAAATGAAGTCATGCTGCTCTTCCTTGTAAATAAACAGAACTGCCCCAAAGATATACTCTGGTACTCTGCACATCATCAATTTCTTCTCACAACAGACACATGGGCATCTAGCAGGCTCTGGAGACAGGTGAACATCACAAGTACCAGCACTAATTTCTGATGGTGTCTACAGAATGAAATCCCATTACCTGCAGAAGCATGTAAAAATGAGGTGTTCAGGCAACAGATAAGAGCCTGAAAAAACCCATGGTGTTTGTATGACAAATGCTACTTCAAGATCCAGTTCCACCTTTATTCCTAACTATCCTGGTTTTCAGGAAGATGGTGCAAGAAACAGAGGAAGAATCCCCAGATAGGGAATTCCCAAGTAGGAAATGAAGATGAGAGAGCTCAGTAACAGGACACTGAACAAAAGTATTAAAATACTTCATTTTTTCCTGTGTGCTTTTTTTTTTTTTCAATGTAACTTGTACTGAAAAGGCCAAGGCCAGGTCTGTAAATAAGTTCCACTGCAAGTTAGGGATGTATACCCCTAAATACTTCTTGTGGTCTTGGATTTACACCCTGTGCAAAGCTCACTGAAGCCAAAGGAAAGATCCAGTTAACAACAATGAGCTTTAGACTATGAGCTTTGCAGGAAAAAAATAAAAATTCTAACGTTACCACCAGCCAGCAAAACCTTCTTCTCTGTCCCACTACATCATGCTCTAATGATATTATCATTTCTTAGGGTGATAATGACCTGTTATCAGATGCAAAGACACAAATAGGGAAAATGTTATGATGCTAGAAAACAAGTTTTGATACTGGTAATTAGTCACGCAACACCATCAAGAATAATCAGCCAGAATTATACATCAAATGAGAGCAAACAGAATATGCAATAGTCTCCTAAGGGAAGTGGCAGAAAGAACCAGCAATTGTGTCTTTTATGTAGTGAGCTGGAAAACACACAGAAAAGATTAGTATTTGTTACTTGCACAACATAACAATTGAGGCCATATCAAGCTAATGAAATCTGTGCATGCACATGGTAAGAAAAGCCCTTACCCCAAAATCTTTACATTCAAAATAGGAAAGAAAAAGTTAGAAAAAGCAGTCACAGCATCTCTGTTTTATAGGATCATTTATATTAGACATCATTCTAACAAGCTTCATTTCCTTCTAGTTTCTTTGTCAAATGTTTCATCCAAAGGATGGTCTGTACAGAAGCATTAATGATAATGGGTTTTCTGGTAGTGATAGAACAGCCTCTTCTGAGTAACACCAGAGTTATAAAAGTCCTTTTCTTACTCCAAAATTTAAAAAATTCAATGCAGTATTCACCAGAAGAAGTGTCTGTTCTGGATTATTCATCAGGCAGGAAAGGTGTGGGCTGTAGTCTGCAGTTCCTAAAATCCACTGAACCCATGTGCACTGTAGCTCTAAGCTTACATTAAAGTTGGTGAAGATGTGGAGAGCACTTCACCTTCCCCTACATACACATCAGCTGCACTATATGAGACCTCTTCAGGCACCCCAAACATCCATAAGGAACAGGTATCCACAGGAGCCTCAGGTAACTATTTTTTTACAGTGGCAGCTGGAGACTGGATGGGACAAACAGGTCACTGAAATGCACTAGGCACTTATGTGTAAGCCAATGAGTTGAGCCTTTGACCAATGGAGCTTAAAGAGCAATCCAGACAGATGACCTGTCTGTTTATGATGGACTACATCACTCTGGACTCTTCCGTCTTGCTTAGCTCTCCATTGGGTGTAATCAGACCCTTGGGCCCCAGCTGAGCTCCAGCATCTTATATACCTACATTTAGTTGCCTTGACTAAGAGTTGAATCTCATCCTGAAGACACAGAATCATGGAATCATAGAAATGTCTGGGTTGGAAGAGAGCTTCAGAGATTATCTAGTCCAACCCCATGCTGAGAGCAGGGACATCTCAACTAGAGCAGGTTGCTCAGAGCCTCCTCAACCCCACCTGGGATGGCTCCAGGGATGGGGCCTCCACCACCTCCCTGGGCACCCTGCTCCAGTGGCCACCCCTCTGCTGGGAAAGAACTTCTGCCTTAGTTCTCATTCCCATTCACTCCTTTCTTATTTAAAACCATTGCCCCTTGGCCTTTCACTGCAGGCATTGTGCTCATTTCACTGCATGCTCATCTACTCTGGTCCTATAAACCACAGACATGTGAAGTTCAGTTCAGTAAACTACACCAAGGAATCTAGCCCCACTCAAGAGGGTAGAGGCAGCCCACCCATCCACCAGTTGCCAGTCAAGAAGGGAATGGATCTTCTGTAGAGATGTAGTATCTGTCATGCTATGCAGATGTCTCTGATACCCTAAGGTGTGTCAAAGGTCACTAGAAGTCCATGTTTAAGCACCTTAATCAAGTCCAAAGACGCAGTCATATCAAGGCCAGAAGTGTCATCATTATGGATGTGGTTGTTTTCAGCAGAAGGTTATCTGGAATCACATCAAACCTGCCAGGCAAGTCAGTACTCAATAGAAAATGGAATGAGAGCACTACCAGAGGTCTGCAAGTTAAGGTAAAGTTCAGCCTACATATCAAAGCTGGATAAAATAAGAAACAAGCAAACCCTTGATGATATCTCTGCCAAATCAACTGTACACTTCAAAGACACACAGATGGACTGGGATTCCCAAAGGAACCTACAGTATTTAGCTACCCAGATCTTGTAAATCAATGGTCAGTTCCTCCCTAACTTCCTTGAATACCACTGAGAATGCAGATTTGATTTTGTTTATTCCTTCTGCTTTTCATCCTCAGTTCAGCTGGACCTTGCATCTCCCTGAAGTGGTGCCATTCCAGCAGCACAGTAGCCTGCAGTACAGGTTCATTCCTCTCCAGGGAAAGCATCTCCCAGAGAACAATTGATACCATGTCTTGCAACACCCAGGTTCTCCTCGGAGGTCTTCCACTGAAGTAAGAAACAGGCCCAACCCTGCTCTGTTTAGGAGGTCTGATAAGATCACTGCCCAAGGTGCCATGGCTGCAGGCCAGAATGCTGTCCCAATAAACCATTTTCTGGAGGACCACCTTGTCTGGACTTGTCTTTCCATATGAAGCCAGGCAAAGCAAAGCATTCAGATGCTAAAAATGTGTAACTATTATTGGTGTTTGTCCAACATTCAGAGGCTCATAAATCTCCCAGGAAAGATAGAAAAGGAGCATGATTAAGAAAACAAGAAACTTTATGCATTGATTCCATTCCTGCTGCTTCCAGAAAAGCTATTGCCTGCTGATGAAATGCCCCCCTTGACTGGCTTCCAAACCAGCACTATCCCTGCAAGTGCTCGTTTTCAAATCTTCTGCATTGCAGGAGTCAGACACAGGCACACACACGGCTGTGTGTGATCAAAGAGAAGATGCTAATCCATACGTGCAGACGTGTCTGAAGGTGGAAGGCAAAAGCCAGCAGCAGAAGGAAGAGACCCCAGAGAGTGTTTCTTCTGCCTTCTCACCAAAAATAAAGCTCCAAACTGAGGAATGCTTTCTGGCACTGGAACGTTAAAAATAATAACCAGCTCACTGCTTGTGTCCTGCAGTGACTGATCTCGGCTGTTACCAGCCACTGAGATGAAACACTGTGCTGATCTCCATCCCACACTCCCTCACTGTTCACATTGGTTACCTCCAGACACTCTGTACACACTTCATGCTAATGAGGCTGTATTAGAAACAGTGTGAGCAGCAGGAGCAGGGAGGGGATTGTCCCCATGTATGGGGCACTGGTGAGTCCAAAGCTTGAGTGTTGTGTCCTGTTCTAAGCAACTCAATCCCAGAGAGATCTGGAGGGGCTGGAGCCAGTGCAGAGGAGGCAACAGAGTTGGTGAGGGGTCTGGAGAATAAATCTGATGAGGATCCATTGAAGGAGCTGGGAGTGTTGAGTGTGAGGAAGAGGAGGCTGAGGGGAGCCCTCC
>JAOEGS010015469.1:17967-38236 GCA_025447755.1 Corythornis vintsioides | reverse complement strand
GCAAGAGCAGCCAGAGGCTGGCACAGGCTGCCCAGGGAGGGGGGTGAGTCCCCAGCCCTGGGGGTGTTTCAGGGTGGCTTGGATGTGGGTTTGAGGGCCATGGGTTAGGGGTGAACTGTGTAGAGCAGGTTGATGGTTGGACTGGATGATCCCAAGGAGCTTTCCCAACCTGAATGTTTCTATGATTCTATAAGGCAGCATGTGCCATGACACAAATTCTCCTTATGCAGGAGAACAGCTCTGGGTAGGAGTCACCCCTACTAGAAATCAGCACTAAGGAAAGAACTTTTCCTGTTTATGAGTGGCCAATAGTGAACAATCCTTTGTGTTTGCTGCCAGCCAGGGAAATAGCTTGCACTCCTAGCGTGGCTTAAGGATGTCGTGTGTACACACAGGAGGAGGTGATGGAAAAGTGCAGACTGAGTGTCACGTAGGAAAAAAGAAGAGGACACCTGCATCCCAACGGGTGTCCAGGACCACATGGTGCAGCTGCATGTGCCCAGCCCCCCCAGACACAAGGGAAGGAGCCAGGCAGGAACAGCTCTGCAGTGAGTGGGACTGATAGGAATCCTGAAGTTTTAGGGTCAAAAATGGTCCTTTAGTGAGGAGCCTCCTGCCTCTTTAGAGATCCCTCCTGCCCTCAGACTGGACATAGATGTTTGCGTCTTTCCCTGGAGATGCTGGTTTATACTGTCCAAAGTAAGGCTGAGTTGGAGGAGGAATGAAGCTGAAGGTGTTCCCAGACCTGCTGGGGTTGTTGAGAAACCTTTCAACACAAAGCTTGGGTTCAGCTCAGTTTCTGCTGGTGGAATTTCAGCTGATGACTGCATCTCCTGTGCCACGGGTGCAAGATGCTGGTTAGACAGTCTTTTATAAAACATTCATGCATAATATTATATAGCCATGTGGGACTTCCAGACTTATTCAAGATGACAGAAATTCATATTATTGGCATACAGGAAAGACATGGAACAATAATATTATAACAGAGAAACGCAAGTGAAACCTTTTCCTACTCTTCCCTTGGCATCCCTATAACAATTTCAATGGACCCTAAAATAATTAAGCCTCACACCCTTACTGAAACAAGATAAAAGAAGGGTACTAGAGGAAGGCAAAGCAGGAGGTAGGTAAGATCTTAGCATCCTTTAGAAGAAAACATTGGCTTTACTTTCAGGATTAGCAAGACATGTAGTACATGTCCCTTTAATTGCCTGCCTAGGGTGTGCTTTCACAGCAAGGACACAGACTTTGCAAAAACAGTGATGGAAAAATCACTCTGTTTGTGAGCAAGCCATGACCCATTTCTTTCTGGGACCAGGCTGGATGCTGAGCAGCCATGGCCACAGCAGTTCTATTCAACAAAGTGCTTTGGTCAGTGGGCAAGTACCTGACCTAAGTTTTCCTTGGCCATGTCCAGATGTCTGCCAAGATCTCCAATAAAGATTCAACCGTGTCATTTTTAAATGTGAGTCCATCAGTGAGGACTGGGTTGGTGATCTTGGCTGGGCTGAGACACATACTTAACGTTTAATATAGAGGTTGGAATTTGTGGAAGAAAAGCAGCCTCTTTTGTCTCAAAAAAACCCAAAGTGATGGAAAGTTATCCACTCTTTCACTAGGCCAGACTGGTGAAGTGGGAAAATGCAGTCATGCCACACACCTTTCAGGGCAGCAGCAGAACCTTACTTCAAAGGGAAGGAACAAACAAGCAAGACAATAAAGTCTCCCAGGGAGAGAGTGCACCAGGTGCATGTCCTCTAGGACAAACCTCTCTGGGATTATCTGGAAATGGCTGGTCTCCAATGACACTGCTGCCAGTAGGTATTTAAATATGCAGCACACAGAGAATGAATCTGTTTTGCTCAAAAGTTCAATCCATAATGGTAAGAGCTGTTCTTGCAATATATGGCAGTCATATTGAGCACCAGCAAACCCCCAGCCAGTGACAGCTGAGTCGTTCAGAATATTTTCACACAGATCTTACAAGAATTATTATCCAAACAGCTCAGCTTGATCCCATCCATTTCACACTAAAAGATACAAACTGCTGAAGTGTCCTGTTTTCTGCTCTAGGGAAAATTAAATGTGGAGACAAGTGGCAGTATTTATACCCAGTGTGTCTGATGTGTTCAGGCACCCAGCCTGTGTCTGGCAGTCCCCATCAGAGGGGTTTATGTCTGGGGAGGCTGCACGGAGTCAAATGGTTGGTAACTCCTCTGCCAGCTACACTGCCTGCACATTAAGTCTCCTGCCTGTCCTCCCCTTTGCTCAGGAAGATTTTGGCCTCATCTACACATTGTGGTGATGAATGACAGTGGAGTGATCTGAGCACATGGTGATAGACTATCTGGGAACTGAACAGCCTCACTGAGAGCCTTTCCAGATTGTCAGGCTCCCCTTAGGGGTAACTCAAAACAAGCTCCTAAGAGCTGAGACAAGAGGTCCCTCCCTTGCTCTGATCAGCAGTTGCTCCTGAGCACAGAGACCTACAGAAAAGTAACTCCATTTTTGGAACAGTACTAAGTATGGTCACAGGAGGTTAATTTCCCACAGACTTAGACTGTGGTTTGACAGGTGTAGTCATGTGAACTACCATGGGACTATGGGAGAATGTTGTACTTGTGTGAAAATGGGGGCAATGAGGCCTGAAAGAGGAGGACCTGTGGGTCACAGAGCCTGACCTGTAGTTTTCTTGTCCATGCCTACACAGACCTCCACAGCAACATGCTCACCCACTGTGGTCTGGCAGCTCCACATGTGATCTCCCAGCAGAGAGAAGAGGACAGTCAGAGCTTCTGGAGTACATCTCCATGCTCTCTGTTTCTGTGTCACTCAGCCCAGAGTCATGATTAGTCTTTCTTGGCCTAATGCTAGAAGGAATCAATGAAAATTGTCAGAGCAATTGACAGGCAACTACTCCAAACTTGACTGTTCTAAACAACTTTTACATGTTCTGAACATGTGTGAGTGGAGCTCATAAATTCATAGCTGACACTAGAGGATGTACCTCTGTTTACTGTTACACCCAGGGGTGCCTACATCTTCCACACAGACCTTGCAGAGATGACTTCTGTGTGATTGCAAAAATGAGGTTGGCCCCTGATATGCTGCAGCCTTTCTACTCTTTCCATGTCCATTACCAGGTCTATAGGAGAGATCACCTCCAGTCTATTTCCCACCCACAAGGCTCAACAGTCAATTCTTGAATGCCTCTTAAAAGTTCACCTAGATCAAATACTCAGAACCCAGATCAGGAGAGCACACCCAGGAGTAAGGCTTTCAGGAACCAGAGCAGCAGCCCAGTAAAGACAGTAAGAGGGCAATAAACATCTGTAACCAGAATGAGAAGTGTCTGCATTCTCTTCAAACAAGCTGCAGAGCATGCACTAATCACATGTCCTAGCTACACCAGAGCCACTACCAGATCAGAGAAATGTGAAGGTCAGAAGAACACCTGAACTATCACCTGCAAGGGGCCTTACCATGTGGCACCATGCCATTTACCTTTGGGTGAGAAGGGGAAGGTGGGAACAGATGCCAAGGAGTTCCACAAACTACTCCCCACAGAGATGCGGACAGAGGAATTGAAGACCAGCCCCATGAGATGTTTTTTGAATCTTGTAATGTTGGAGGCTTCAGAGATTCCCTGTGTGGCCTCTCCCAGTACTCCAAATCCTCTTTATTGCAAATTAATCAGATTTCTATTTTTCTCTCGCAAGGAGAGATGAAAATCCATTCATTACCACCTTCTTTATAACAAGATCTATGAATTGGACAATGGTTATCAAACCACTGGTCCTGTCAAAGAAAAATCCCAAAGATTTATTTTATTTATAGCTTTTCCCCTATCCACTAAATGAAAGAAATACATTAAAGTGGTTCAACAAGTTTTATTCTCCATAAATCCATGTCTGTGTTTCTTTATCAGCTTATTAACCTCTTGGCACCTTTAAACTGATAATTTAATAATTTGTTATTGCATCCTTCTGCTGCTAGTTAGATTATGCTCAGCACTCAAACTCCTCCTTTCCTGCTTTTAAAGGTAATACTTCTGTGATTGCCATTTCTCAGTCCTCTTGGACCTCAAGCATCCTTTGTCACTGGCTGAAGAGATTTGGATTCAGGGATCACCATGAACTAATTCCTGCTGCTCTTTGTGTTGAACCTCATGGCATATTGGTGCCCTGAGTCACTCTTTTTCCTAGATATTCTCAAGCTGCTTCTTTCCCCATTCTGATCTGTCCATCTGCCTGATCTTGTAATTAATTATGTCAGCAGGATTTTCACGAAGACACATGCAAAGGCATTAAATACTGACACCTACCAAAATTAGCCTTTCTCTAGAAATTACATCACAACAATCAAGGAAGAAACTCACTTGTCTCTTGCTGACCATATCTCACCTTGGTCTAAGGGTCTCTGACATTATCACCATGTGCTTTCCACTCACTCCTTGTAAATCATTACTCCCTCTTAATGCTTTTCTACTTTCCTATTTGTTTAAAGGACTTTATGTTGATAATTTTGCTGCATCTCTCTTCCTTCTGTACCAGAATTTTTGCCCACTGTGTCTCAGGCAGTTTCTCCCTTCTGCTCACTGCTCAGACATCCCCCGAATGCCTCAGCAACTTGTGCTCCTGCAAACTGGCTCCTATGACAATACATTTGTTATTTGCATCTTATTTCCGTCCAAACACATTATACAAACCTGTCATTCACTTCTGTTGGGTTTTGAACAAGTCTATGGGCTGCCATCCCCCTCATCTGCTCTTCCCAAACAGGATGTTGTTCTCCCTGCCTCAGCTCCAGACTTGAGGGCTCTCACTCCCTTTGATGTCAAATCAGCCACTGTGTTGGCTGTGACTTCAAGTTCCTCTTGTTTATCCTCCCTCCTCCCAGCACCACTGTATGGACTTGGATTTCACCCGTTTCACTCCGGCCTCTCGAGTGCTCCTGCTGAAATTTCTTATTTATGTGCCAGCCCATCAGACAAACTATCATTTTTTTAAGACAGCCCCTGTAGCTTTTGCTGTCAGCCAGCCTCAGATCCAGACCCGCCATTCTCCCAGGGCTGATCCAAAAGCCAAAGCCTCTCTGTGCTGTGCACACACGCTGCCATCATGCCAACAGCTGCAACACACCCAAGAGATTCCAGGTGAGAGATATCAGGGGTGAGAAGGAATCCTGTTGTTTAGCATGACCTAGAATTATGTTTGGTTTTTGTTTTTTTTTTTTGTAATCTTCTTTCAAACTTTGTAATTAGGAAACCAAACTCTTGTTTTGCCAGAATAAACTTGTTTTCACTCTTAAGCATGTCTGGTATTAAAGGCAAGTCTAGGTGAAGCTATGAAATCTGGGTTAGCATTACCTTTTCTGAGACAATGCATCCAAACAAAGCATCGTGTGTCCTGGGACACCTGGGACACCTGGAGTCCTGAAGACACTTGGAGCAACCTGAAGCTGTTGACTGAGCTGGGCCAAGCTGCAAGGCAGGGCCAGGCTTGGATTTGCCCCACTCCAGGTTGGATGGAGTCATTAGGAAGACACTTTGCAAGGCAGACAAAGCCCTGTAACAGGCATTAGTACTGGGGAGGCATTACAGCCTCTCTCCAGCAGAAGTGACATACAGGTCACCTTCCCAACCAGGCTTGACCAGGACTGGTACAGGGTCTGTGGTGCCAGGGTCAGGGAGAATCCTCTCCTGCTTGCAAAAAATATTGTTGGATTGACTGCATATTCCACCTTTGCCTGTAGTGGTTGCTGAGGAAGGAACTTCTCCTGCTAGCTCATGCAAGACCAAAACCTGCTGTCAGGTTCAGATGTTTGGACCATTCATATGGATACAGGGACAAGGAGGAATTCCTGGTCCTTTCTTTGAAGTCTGATACTGGCTCCTGTCAGAGATGAGGTGCTGGGTCTCAGTGTGCTCTCATCACAGTAACAAGGAGAGCAAAGGGAGCCAGGATGGGTTTAGTGGAGCTGATGCCTTCTGAAGAATCTCCACATGGTTCAGTAATTCCTTCCTGAGTGGTTTTTCCTGTTGCCTACAAGAGTTGTGTGCAGATCTGCTCACCCCATCTGCTCCATGTGTTAAAGAACTGAAAAGGCCAGAGCTGGGACAAGTGGGAAGGAAATGAACCTCAGGGCAGGTTGAGTTCAGGGCACAGCATCAGACATACTTTGCATTCCCTGAGCCAGCAACCAGCTGCAACATATCCCACAGGTCTCAGTCAATGTTCACGGAGGGTCTGTAGCTCTTCCACAGGAACAGCTAATGCCAGATCAAAATCTGAGGGTAGGCAGCAGTGAAACCAAGCCCAGGAGGGGTCATCTCGAGATTCTGGGCAATGAACTTCACTGAAGATCAAAATAACCCTTAGGGGAAACAATAAATGAACTTCACCCCTGCTTTCAGTGTGCCTGATACTAAGTCAGCATTTATGATGTAATGGTTTTTCTCACTAACACACATCCTTTGTATTTACACAGAAAGGCAAAGTGACCACACCAATGGGGAGTGACCTGACCTCTGAGATTAAGCCACATGTAAATAAATCTAGACCTCTGCTCTGCCCACCACATGCCAGCCTCATTCTCCAGTCTCTGGCTCTCTGCTGAAGTAACACCACAAGCAATTGGTTTTTTGAGTCTGATCCCAAATCTTACAACCTGTTTTCAGAACCTCTGAGATGTAATGGGAAAAGGTGTCAGATCTTGCATATATCAAGACTTCTGTTTCCACTAGCCCATGACCTTGAGTTGCTCAGTGGTGGTAAAAAGCAAAACAACTGATCATCAGAGTGAAAACTGAATTTATCCGGAGCAAATGTAGAACATTTCTTAGTAGAAAGCTTACAAACTAAGTTGGAACTGGACATTTTTCTCTCACTATCATCTACATCATTCCCCACAGAGAGGACAATGTTATCCTCCAGCTAAATATACAATTAACCAAAGAAAGAAAATGGGACATAAGCACAGCAATGTAGGAGAAAACCTGCTTTAGAGCAAACAGGTGCCTGATCAAATGTCTCAAAGATATTCTATGTTCTACTTCACTTAGAAGGAGATTCAGGTACAGATTAAGAAAGCTACATGATAGCATCTATATGTGGGTTTTTTGGTTCCCATTCCAGTCACTGATTATCTGCTCAGTCAGTGGAAACAGCTTCAGTAGATCCAGTAGGTGGATGGGATTGCTCTTCAGCTTCCACCATCTACATCCCTCTGCTCTCCACTGGCTGTGGTGAAAGCAGAGATGCTCAGCTCACACAGAGGCACTTGGATGTTATCGTGCAACCTGGATCCCACCTCAGTCACCACACACTATGTCCTGGAGATACCACTTGAAATACATGGCACTGTCACATCTAGCTTTGAGCTGCTGCTCCAGCCAGCCAGAGCTCTGACCTACTCCAATTCAGAGATCTTGTTGTCCATTATGCCCTGGTATAGATAATTTTTATCTTCTTGGACTTAAAACAGAGTGAATCCTCAAACTCCTTCATATTCTTTAAAAGATATATATAAATGAGGAATTGAGTGGTGCTGGGGGGCTTTAAAAAGGTTGATTTAGAGCCACTTGGAAACTGTCCTGGAAGTAAGGACATGTGTAAGGAGCATTTATTGTGAAGATGCTGGAAAAGGATGGTTGCCACAGAACTGTGGCTGTTCCACAGCCTGTGAAATCCAGTCAGAGTGACAGAGGATGTGTCATTGCAGAGCTGCCTTAGCTGGAAGTAGCTGCAAAGGCTTGGATTAAACAGTCAGTGATGATTATTAGTTTTATGGGATGCGAAACCCTGTCTGTGGAGTTGCACACCAGAGAGATGGAAAGGCCAAGTTATAATTCTATTAAAGTATCAGAATGGCAGTATTTCCAAATCAAAGGAAAACTTGCAGTATTCAGATACTTTGAATTTGAATTTAAAATAATAATAATAATAATAATAAAAATAAATATATCAAACTTTTGAAAAAAAGTTCCTAATTCTGGGAAAGGCTAAATAACCTCAAAGACTCATTATTTTGTCAAAAAAAAAAAAAGAGTTTCAGCCAAAGATTTTCAGCAAGCCATGAAGGCACTGCAGTATTATTAATCACTTTCTTGGACAATGTACATGTAATAAAACAAACTAAAATTAGCCAAAAAAAAATTTTCAAAGAAAAGGCCACTTTCCAACATCCTGACAAACGAAATAAGTGGATACCCAAACAAAGGGCTAAGAATTCAATTAAGGCAAAGCAGGAACTGAAGGGGCAACACTGGTCCAGTGCACTTCACATATACTCTTTCATACATCAGAGCCCCCAAAAGTGCTTAATCAAAATAATGGAAAGCAGAAGGAGAACAAAATGACTTGCAGGCAAAGGAAAAAGATAAATGGAGACTTTGGCACATATCAGAGAGAGGCAGGGAAGGGGCTTTTCAACATTTCCTCTTACAGAAATTTCTTCAGGTCACTTATCTTCATGGCTTGTCTCTGAAATCACTCCTCTTTTTTTTATCTGCTTAAAGAAGGTGACAAACTGCACAGCATATTGCCAGTGAGAGAGCAGCATTGATTTATCTAATAATATTAGCATATTTTCAGTATCATTTTTCTGTCTCATTCTTTACTCAGCCCACCATCACATTCATTCTTTCACTTCTGCTACCATCAAGCTTTAAGGTGTCTTGTGACTGACAAGGAACAGCTTTTGCTTGCCCAGCCATGTATGTGAAAAGCTCAAGTTATTCTTCCTTCCTAGGTCCAGAGGAGGCCACAGAGATGCTCAGGGGCAGGAACAGCTCTGCTCCCAGCACAGGCTGAGGGAGCTGGGATTGTTCAGCCTGGAAAAGAGAAGCTCCAGGAGACCTTAGAGCACCTGCCATTGCCTGCAGGGAGCTGCTCCAGAGCCTGGAGAGGGGCTGTTTGCAAAGGCCTTGAGTGAAAGGCCAAGGGGCAATGGTTTGGATGAGCAAGGAGTGGATGGAGATGAGAACTAAGGCAGAAGTTCTTTCTCAGCAGAGTGGTGGCCACTGGAGCAGGGTGCCCAGGGAGGTGGTGGAGGCCCCATCCCTGGAGCCATCCCAGGTGGGGTTGAGGAGGCTCTGAGCACCCTGCTCTAGCTGAGCTGGCCCTGCTCTCAGCAGGGGTTGCACTGGCTGAGCTCTGCAGCTCCTTTCCAACCCAGATATTCCTATGATTCTATGATTCCAGTTGATTTGGTGCTTAACCACCTTAACATTTTGTCCCACACCAATACCCTACCTTTGGCAGGTCCACCTGGAGTTTTTCCCATTCTTCCGAGGTCTCGAACTGACCTCAATAATTCCGTGTGATCTGCAAATCTTTCATTGTTCACTTTCTTTTCAAGATCATACACGATGCCGCCTTGGATTGTGTCAGGCTCGTGAGTTAAATGCAGAATGGCATTCACCCAAAATGTGAATTATGTCCACACAGAGAGCCAACATAGGAAGCTTAAAAATAAAAGCGTGCCTTTGAATAATAGAACAGCCATCCTTTATTTTATCAATTATTTAGGGGTCTTTTGGTTAATGGTTGAAGGGGTTTTTTTTTTTCCCCTGAGTGTGGAAGAATATCAGCACATAAAGGAGTTGCATTAACAGGACATTAATGGAGACACAGCCCAAGTTGGAGGTGACATTGTGTCATGGGAGGGCAGAGTCAGCACATTAATGGAGGGATGTCCTTGCTATCATGTCCTTGAGCTGTTTCCACCAGAGCTCCTGCTCTCCCAAAGGTTCTCTGGAGCAGCTCACAAGCCTGACAAGTTTTTGTGGAGCTTGTAAAGGCTCCAAAATGTTAAGGTTTGTTTGAGTGTGAAAATACACTGAACATTGTGATCAGAAGGCTGTGCTCTGCTCAGCCCTGGTCCACACTCACACTGTTGTTTACTGTCCCTCCCACCACACTTAACCATGGAAATAATTGCATGTTCTTTTTCCAAATGGCTACTTGGAGTTTCATGGTGTTGTGTCATTGACCCCTCAGCTGGCCCACTGGTGACAGTGGCTTTAAAATAAGATGCTTGGCATAAGTCTGGGTGCACTGGAAGTGAGAAGAGAGGTTGTGTACAGACCTGGCAGTGGGAGAATAGCAACACTGCTATTCACACTCTCTGTATCTGATGGGACACTGTTGCCAGGAAAAAAAAAGAAATTCAGATTGGCTGACAGAACATTTTTATATTGCCTCCAACCAAATTAAACAAGGAGAATCTAGAAAAGGGGAAGAAAAAAATATGAACGTTGCAGACTTTAAAATGTGGATCCACACAGAACTTTGGAGATAGTAAATTTCCCAAACCTGAGGTGCACTCAGCATTATGAGGACTGCCTGATGGTTTCTGGAAAGAGGCAGGTGAAACCCAAGAGAACTCCAGCTGCACAGGGCAGGTTCCAGGGCAGTGGAGCACAACACAAGTGGATGGGAATGGTGGGATGGAGACATTTTGACCAACAAGACAACAGACTTGTTGATCCACCCTGAATGAAGCAGGTCATGGTGCGTGGGCACTGGTGCTCAGTAAGCTCCCAAGACCCTCTGGGAGCAGGAGGAAGGCTCTGGTTCCCTCTCAGCAGCTTCTGGGCAGGCACAGGTCCCCCTGCTGCAACACTGCAGCCTGACCAAGGATCATTTTCATTGCAGTTTGTGAAGGCAGCTGTGCTTCAAAACTCAATGTACATGACCAGGCGGAACTGTGTCCACAGGACTGTGACAGTTGCTGGTGGGGAGCACTCAAGCCAGTGCTGCTGGTGCTGCCAGCACCTCTCCAGTGTCATCAAATGACACTTTCTGCTTGGTCTTGATGGCCTCTCCACCTGAAGCCTCAAACACAGTAAATCACAAAAGAGAAACTGAGAGGAAGAGAGTCCAGGAGAGGACCAAGGACATTAAAAAAAGAAGACTAATATAAGCTAGACTACTTTGGTAGAATTGCCCAAGAATGAGCAGCAGTAGCCAGCTTTGTGCAAGGCATCCTGCAAGATTGTTTCTGGGCAGGGTTATGAGGAGGCTCCTTTCCTAGCTATTCTTTCCCTTTTTTTGCTGTCTTCACACCCACTCCCTTTCCTGAGGTATAGTAAGGGATGGGGGAACTGGGAATGGGAGCCAGGACAGAAATCTCTGGATTAATACCGAAAATATCCCATGTTCCTGACCCAAAGAGCCTGTGAGCACTTGCTGAAGAAGTGAAGCTGGCAGCACAGGGAGGCTTAGTGTGCAAGTCACAACAGTAGGCAAATTCTGGGTGCGAAGCAAACTTGATCCAAGGCAGTCATTAGAGCCCCTCTGCAAATACCTGGGCATTAACTGCACATCTGGACCAGTTCCACCTGCTCATCACTCTCCATCTCCTCAAACCCCCTGCAGCTTCAGCTGGGCAGGGACCTCTGTATACAAGGGAGCTGTGGAGCACAGAGTGGTGAGCACCCTCCCTCCTGAAAAATGATCAAGAGCCCAGGATAAAAAGCTGTGATGTCCCTTGAACCAAGACATTCTGCTTAATATTGAGTACTGAGTATCCTGAGAGTTACTCTGCTCCTGGTATGGGAGAGATCCCCTCCTCACCTCCCTCCTACAGCTATCAATTCCTTGCAGACATGCCTTTGTATTCAGAAGGCATCTCTGATTGCCTCTGTTCATTTTAATCATTGGAGAACTGTGCCAAGGGCCCCACTTTCCATCCCACATATACCAGGTTAGACAGATGGCATTTGCAGAGAGCTATTGCTTGTGCACTTGTTCTAGGGAAAAAAAGTTTTGGTCTCTGTCTCTAATGATTTATTACCTTGAGATTAGACAGCTAATGAATCACTGGAACAGGTCCTAAGCTTGTGCTCACATTCATTATGCATTTGGTAGGACAAGTGATGTGCAGATACTCTGGATGCAGGAATGCATTTGTTTGTGGATTTGGGATCTGAGGGATGCAGTCAAAAGCAGGGGGGAAAGTGAGTTGTGGGAGAGAGTGAAAGCCCCTGACTCCTCTATGGGTTTTAATTTTTTTTCTTACCTTACACTAAAGGGGAGCAGGATTTGTGTTAGTGCATAATGATTTGGAGGGAGCTGTGTATGTACCACCCTGAATTCCTTGAGCAAAGACCAGAGCCCACTTCAGCAAAACCTGGCCCTCCTTGGCACATTTCTCTTTAATCCAAATCTTCTCCTCACCCAGAGGATTCAAAAACCTTCTCTCTACATTACCTTGCCTATCTACATGGCAGTAGGGTTAGCCGTCCATTTTTCACCCTGTAAGATGCAATAACCACTTTTTCTACATCAAATTAAATCCTGCTCTACCTCCCCAGTCATGCCTGCACCCCTGATAGTAGAAGTCTCACAACCCTTCTCCAGGTCCATCTGATGCTCCTCCTCCCAGTGCATCTGCTCATCCAAAACCATTCAAGAACCACGTTCTGAATGTCCTTCAGCACCCTCCTTAAATGGTCACCTCAGGACTCCAAGTGAGCCAAGCATCCCTCCTCAGACAGTGGTTTGAAGCCATTATTCATGCCTTCATTCATGCCTGCCTTTTATTTGCATTCTATATTTAAAGTTGTGGTATTTACTACTGCAGACAGTTTTAAAATCCAGAGGGAGTGTTTTGACACCCTCCTCTCATGCCCTGCACGAGACCAAGTAGATTTTACCCAATGACTTCAAAATTCCCACTACATCATCAGGTGGCTGTAAACCCACTGAGCTGGCTCTCTGAGAGCCAATTGTGATTTCAGCTTTACCCCAGTAATTGCTTACACAGAAATGGGAAGAAAGAAGTCTTAAAACATGAATAAAGAAGCATTTCATTACTCCACCATCAAACTTTTTTGTTTGTAGACTAGTGCATAAATTACAGAAAGAATCAAAATACTTTAATATGGTTGAAACAAATGGAATATTTCTCCATTCATTTTGCCTGAACTGAATGTTTTCTTCACTCCAAGGTGTCTATTTTAGCTTTTTTTTTTATATATAAACTTCCAACAAATTGATAAAACAGAAAACAATTATTTACTGAGCTGTTAGGCTTTTAGCAACAAGACTTTCCTTATGGGAAAGTCAACAGCCTTTGTTCTGGAGTAATTCAAGTGTCTCCACTCTCAGGAAAGTTTCCAAGTTTTTAATCTTAGATGTTTTGCTTTGTGTTTATCTTTTTTTTTCTTTTGTGTGTGTGTGAGAGAGGTTTTTTGTTGTTGTTAGGCTTGCTTTTGTTTTTTTGTGTGTTTTTTTTTGTTCACAGTGCCTGACCTTTCCTCCAAGCTACCTCCTTCATTCTTTAATCTGTAACCAGCACTTCAGTAGGTTGATTGGGTTGGCTTTTTATGTTTTCCTTGAGAGCAATCCATGCCTCTACAGTGTAGACAGTGCTTCTGCTTTCTTCCTGACAAGGTAAAACTTAATTCCCAGTCTTACAGCCTGACTTTCAAGATATTTAGACATTGCTCATGGTTCAGAACTATCAAAGCTGAAGCTCATGTTGTGCTGTGTAGGAACTCAGGCATTCAAACCACTAGAAGTCGGAGATATTTGAGCTGTTTTATAAACCACCTAGATTCATAGATATTAGGGATTCACTGTCCTTGGGTCCATAAATGGTGAGTGATGCCTTCTGCTCCATGTCTGCACCTTTAACATGGATTTTACTCTAATTTTGACTGACTACTTCTAAGTGTCACTAAGAAAATCAATCTTGGAATCAGTAAACTAAAACCTCTATTGGCATCCCTCTGTCCAGGACCAATTCTGTAGCCTTTTCATACACAGAAGAGCTTAGAGACCATTAACCAGGATGCACAAATTGCCCCCAGGAGCAGAAATCCCTGTGCAGCATTAGGTACAAATATCACAGATTTGCTGGGGGAGAACAGCTATGCACTGGGACTGGCAACTTCTCATGTCGTGATACCAGCCAAGAGGGAATGACACAAAGAGTGGACATCTGACTGTCTCCTCTCTAGAACACAGATGCTGAAGAGGACCACAGATATTTGCCTCTATCAAACCAGCAGGTAATGTTTGGAGCTCCCTCTGGAGCTGAGGCTTCCCACCTGCAGTGTCACACTTATTTCAAAGATATCTGAAGCACAGAAGCTTCTCCACCTCCTGCCCCCACGGTGTGTGAGGTGTCTCCCCACCCCTGTTGTTGGAATGGCCATCTGTGATCCCAGCAACAAAGTGCACTCAGGAAGGAGCAGTAGCAGTTGCCAATCCTGCTCCCTGTTATTTATGGTTTTGAAGGTGGCAGCACTGGAGTTCAGGTCTGTGAACTACAATGGGATGAAAAATGAAAGGCAAGTCCAGTATTGATACTGCCACAAGTCTTCATCATTTCTGAGAAAATGACACTCGTTTTGAGGTAGTGGTACAAAGCTTATACAGTGTTATAATGAGAAACACCTATTGTCCATATAATTTATGGGAAGTAAAAATCCATCTCTTAGGTAGAAACCTATCTGGGACCTGATGAAGTACCAAGATATGGGCAGAAATCAGGAGATACCATTCATGAAGACATGAGGCACTTACTGAGTCTCCTTCAGAGAGGGGCACAAGCCTTTCTGACACAGATCAGGCAAGGACTAGGTTGAGTAGAGAAGAGTTAGACACCATGGTGACCACAAGTGGCTGTAGTAAGAGGTTGTGCACACAGCAATGCAGGAAATAACCTCAATCCAGCCTCCCTTAACTGCAGAGGCTTCTGGAATGACATTTAGCTCAGAAAGAGAGCAGGAAAATGGAAACAAATAAACCAAAGGGAGATAAGAAACAGGTTTACTAGAGATAAGAGAGGGTTTGGGATGTCCCCCAGTAAAGACCAAGCTTGACTACTGAAGGATTCAGTAGCACAAGTGATAAGCCTTGGAGAAGGTCTAAAATCACTTGGCAAATAGCAGTGGGGATGAGGAGGGAAGGTGAGCAGAGAAAATGGTTCTCCAACAGAAACAGCCACCAAGGAGGTGCTGCTGGGAGATGTGTCTCCTGGGATTCCTCTGCACCCATGGTGAGGGTAACTCTGCATTATTCTTGTTCAAACAGCTCTGTTCAGACAGTGAGGTGAGTCACTCCAGCATATTTAGATCCTTACATAACTACTGCCAAAAGGCAAGGTGTTGCAGCATCCCTGCCAACACAAATGCCCAAGGACCAGCTTTGCACTCAAGAAAATGAGTAAGCACGCCCTCCAGAACAGACTGAGAGCATCTTTTAGACATTACCAGCATGGTATTTTGCAACAGGGATGAGCTGGAGCTCTGCCTCTGGTGGCAGCTGTTTTACCAAATACAATACCGGTGGGGCAAGGTTTAAAAAAACAAAACAAAACAATATTTCTGTGTTCCCAGCACAAACCCTGATTCACAGAGTTATGCAGATCTCTGTGCACTACCCATTGGTGCACTTTTCAGCATCACACGTGAAGTGTTTACCTAACATCACAGGACCCTTGTAGACCCTAGAGATACAGGTGAGCATAGTTGCAGACATCTCACTAATAGGAACCAGAGGTGGATTTGCAAATGAAATTCAGTACTAAATAGTAATGGGAAACTTCAGCTCAAATCACTCACCCATGGTGTCTTCTAATGAGCTGAGGGGGTCCCTCTAGCTTTGTGCCTGTGAGTAAGTGTGAAATGACCTTAGCAGAAGACAGTGTTTTACAATGTTCTCCAAACTCTGCATCTCACTTGGCTACTTCAAACAGCAGCTGCCTCACACCTGCCCACTGCAACAAGGGAAACTCCCTTTAATAAAGGTTCAGTCCCCAGGAAAAGGAATGACACCATTGCCTTGCAGATGCACACCACACCCAGCACTTACTTCTAACTAGGCTGGTAACCACTTCAAAGCAACACTTCCCTGAGTAATGCTAATTCCTGAGAGGGTTAAATCAACATTTCCTAAATTAGAACACTTAGCAAACCCAAAGGCTCCAGCTGGGAAGATACCTGTGTTGAGCACATCTGACCCAGAAGAGATTAAGAAGATGGACATATCCTGATGCCTCTCTGACAGCAGGACATTGCTTGGGTGAGAGACAAGCCCAGAAACAGATGTGTCTCCCTATGTTTCAGACTGAGGGAAAGCTGTGAACCTGACAATTTAAACTTAGAAAAGTTATCTTGTTCCAAGCCTGGTGATAACGTGGGCCCTGTGCATATAAGGAGGTGCTGGAGGGTCTCTGCCCCATCTTCATACAAACTTCTATCTCATCTGGGATGCCTCAGAAGGGATAAACCATAATTCATAACCTACAGGTGAAAGTCAAGTTACAGATCAACCCTGAAGCATGAGATTAGATCAGAACCACTCTTTCACCACAGACAAAGCAAGAAAAGCCATTTCCTCCAGGAGAGATTGTGCATCTCCACCCTGCCTTATAACACGCAAACCTGAGACAGAATGTCAGTATGTTTTGTCAACAAGAGCAAAAACCTGCCCTTCAAAACTGTCTTCTTGTGTTCAAGGAGCTACTCATGGCACTAAGTCAACTCTTCAGTGCTCGGATTATCAAAAACTCCTTTTTCCGAAGCTGGGCTCATTTCCTTCCTACACACAAACCTTGTCACTCAAGTGGGCCTGCTCCAAAATCACAGTTGTACTTCTTTTGTTTACCTCAAACCACCTCACTGGCCTCAGGCAGTGACCTCAGCATTGTGTGGACTGCTCCATAAATCTCAGACTTCAACAGGTATCAGGTCAAAGGGGTCTCTTCAGATCCCTCCTCTTCTCTGAACGGATTATCCAGAATCTTGGTGTTTTGCTCTTAATTCCACAACCGACACATTTCCATCCTGACTCTGGGAAAGGATTAAAGTTCAGTATCCTACAAACCTGTGTAGTGGGGATGCTTTCTTATGTCCTTGCAACCTCCTCACCATCACCACCCACATGCTGCCTTCCAAGGCAGATCTGGTATTCTTGGTGTAAGGGCATGAATTAATGTAAGACCAAGAACAGTACTTGAATCTTGTGGGCATAAACCAATGCAAAAAGTGGACAGGACAGAATAAATGCACTTGTCTTGGCACTGGGCTAATCCATATGTTGGGAGTCTATGTTTTATATGCATCTTTTTACAAGAGTTTATAAGTTAGTGAGTGAAAGTATTAGACCTAGAACAGCTAGATCTCCAAAATCACTTACAAACCAGCCATATAGAAGAAAGGATGATGTTTTTATGCTACCTCACAGCAAGTCGAGCCACAGTGTTAGAGGGAACAGTCTCTGATGGCTCCTTCTCCAGTGATGGATGGCATAAGTTTTAAGAGAGTAAAAGAAAGACCCATTAAACACATTTGAAACTTTTCAAGTGCAATTGAAGTGCTTTTTCATTTGTGAAAGACAGGCTCAGCCTGGTCCGAATACAGTGACTTGGACTCAGAGATGTCAGTTCTGCTTTCCACCATCACTCTCTCTTTACTGCTTACAAACCATGTTGAAACTGAGATCTCCTGCAGTAAATGCAGGAGCCAAGCAGTCAAGGTTTATTCAGCTAGGTGGTAGCAGCAGCAGCAGCAGGTGCTCTCACTCTAAGAAGCAGGTGCACTTGTCAAGCAACAAATGTAGTTAAAAAATGCATAAAACTTGTTCATGCTGCAGTGAGGCAAACTGAGTTAATCATTGATGGTCAAAAGCAGGACAAGAATTACGGTGCTTCACAAATGATAAAGCACAATAAATATCCTTGAAACATCATTCTTTACTTTCAGAATTGCTTAGTTACAAACCTGATCATTTTTCCAAGTCAGTGTCATTGGTAGGTCAACAGGAGGAAAAGGTGCTGACTCTTGCTTCATTCCTGCCTAATTACAGTCATAAGCAAAACACCTTTTCAAGCTGTACTATCAGTTTCAGAATTGCCTCCAATTCAGTAGCACCAGATTTCCCCATGCTGCCATCAACAGCATCCCTCCTCTGCCTCAAGTGGTGGACATGAGAGGAGGTTGAGCATGAAACAGGTGGTGGGTTTATCTGTGAGGCTGAAGAGAAAGCTCTTCTGATTTAGTGCATCCAACCAGCCTTCTACTTCTCTTAGGTAAAGACCACAAGTGAAACCCAGAATGTTATGCAAATGCTGGTGAACAGGATCTAATGGATGGTAATAGGTAAGGAAATGAGGAATGTGGTCTGGGAAATCTTTGATTGACCTCAGGACCTTGAGATGTCCTGAAGGATAAAAGTTTCAGTTGGAAATCTTCATACACACCTCCTGCCTATGGTCAGCAGCATTCCTATGTCTTCACAACTCAAGCCATTTAGGGTGCAGTGAACAAGCAACTCTGTCCCTGGTTCTCCAGGCTGTGGCAACCTGCAGTGATTGCATCACTCACCATGGGAGCTGGACCACTTAGTACTAGAATCCCAGCAGAGTTCCAGCTTCACAGGAGTGGTGGCAAACCCTTCCACCTAGAAAACTTCCCAGACTAATGGTAAAACCTTTGGAGAGACAAGTTCAAACATCTTCAAGTAGAGGAGTGTCTGGAGGCACCCAGCTCCTCAAGTTAGTCAGTGATCTAACCAGGGCCTTGTGATGTTGGAGAAGACATGAGGAGGCCACTTTATCAGAAAAAAAGTATAGGCTGGACCTTCTGTGATCCTTCAATCACAAGCAGCCATTTCAGGATCCAAATCCAAGTGTCAGCAGCATCTCCAAGCATCCCTGAACCTGGCTCATGCCAAACACTCACACTGTTCCCCACCTGGATGTCTCCTACCAGGCTTTACTGAATTTCATCAGTCCCATCCAAGGTGCCTCTCTCTACTTCACTGAGTCAGGGACCAAGGTGCCAAATAGACCATCAGTTCAGGTGATTAAAAGCTCTAAGCCAGTTCTCAAGGAGGACTGGACACCTCTGATAAGTAGCAAACATCTATTCTTCATTGCCAGGTCTCCCTTCAGGTCCTGCTGCACCTTCTCCTCTCTGGATGCCAAGTGTTATTCCCAGCCTGCAGGCAAGCTATAAATATCAAAACATGCACACCCTACATTAACATTAGCAACAATATTTAAATCACACTCTAGAGGCTAATTGGCTAAAATTCAAAGGTGACACAGAGAGAGCAGCCCTTAAAGAAAGCATCAGATGTGGAGGTGTTGTTCCAGCTTGCCCACGGTCTCTGTTAGCCCTGATCTGAGAGGGCAGATCACTCATAGGTCAGTCAGTGAGGCACTGGGCATCCAGTGTGTCAAAACACATGTCTGAGGCTGAAGGGCTTCACAAGGAAGATGAGTGTGTCTCTTTTCAGGGTGTATACAAATAGCTGCCCAGTCAGACTGCAGCTCCAGGCTTCTAACTGGGAAGTGTGATCTCTCCCCAAGGCCAGGAGGTAGCATCTCCTGCACAGGCAGAAATTGAAGTCAGTTTTACACTGAAGTAATTTTCCTCCAGATTCGTGACCCTTTAAATTTCTGAGCTTAGTGAAAAAGGACTTTACTAACCCCTCAAGGTGTATCAACAATAAAATAGCTGCTGAACTGTGTACTTCTTAGTACTTAAAATTTCAATACTGAGCTGTGTACTTCTCAGTACTTAAAACTTCTGCAGTGTCCTTTACCTAAGTAGACTGCACTTCATTTTCTCCCCAGTGTTCACACCTTTCCTCAAGCTTTATTCCTGCATCCCATGGACTTATGGCTCCAAAATCTCTCCAGTTATCCTCCATAGCAGCCCTCCAGCCCATCTCTCAGAATCTAAAACAGTGTGAGTTTGCGAGAGCAACTTAAGGTGGAGCTGAGGAGAAAGGTGGACAGAGGCTGGTGCAAAGGGGTAGCAGCATTAGTTACTTTGGTTCTTTTCTTTCCAAGGCCATAGCATGGTCAGAGCACACCCACGTGCCCACCAACACCTCCAAAGCAAGGTGCACATGAGCAGGACATCTACACATGCATGTCAGGCCATGCTTAGCCCCATAACACTGCCAGGTCTGACCTAAGAGTTTACACCTTCCCATGGCAACAAAGGGATATTTCCTTGATAGCTGGGACACGTAGGAGTGTTTTTATACACTGCACAACACACTGGGAAGGAATCAAGGGGCAGAATCTGACTGTCCAGACACCCACACCCATCACAAACCCTTCTGTCCAAGGGACTTCTGAGTGCCTGTCACATCCACCTGTGCCTGTGCACACTGCATCCCATGCTGGATGCTCTTCCAGCATTCAGTGTTTGGATGTGATCCTGCAAGGAGTGCAGCTGGGATGTCTATCTCTGTTTATAGGCTTATCAACAGTATCCAACTACATAGAACCAAGA
>JAOEGS010015467.1:0-35245 GCA_025447755.1 Corythornis vintsioides | reverse complement strand
ATCCCTGGAGGGGTTTCCAAGCCCCCCCTGGAGCTGAGGGCCAGGGCTCAGTGGTGCCCTGGCAGTGCTGGGGGAAGGGTTGGATTTGATGATCTTTAAAGGTCTCTTCCAACCAAAGAGATTTTGCATTACACATGAGACACACTGGAAACACTCCAATCTAGTGGAGATTTGAGACATAAAGTGATCACTAATGGGGCAGCAAAGTCCATCAGCTCCCTTCAAGGGGCAGGGTTCTCCAACTGGAACAAAATCTCTGGAGCTCAAGGTCTGCACAGACAGAGTCTGCAGGGAGGTAACAGAGTTCAGGACACACCAGAGTCTGGTGCAAGCCACAAAAAAAAATTCAGTGAACTTAAGTCCACACACAAACCCACTTTTTTCTTTGCCTCAGGAACAGTCACATGCTGCAGGATCAGCTCTTCTGACATGCAACTCAGGAAAAAAAACTGCACTTCTGCATCTGAGCCCCACCAGCAACATTAACAAATCATTCACCTTCTCCCTTCCCTCCAAAGAAAGGGCAGCTTGTTCTCAGAACCATCTGAGTCACTGATCTCTACTGGAACAGTAACAAAAGCCAGCATTTAAAGAGCAGAAAATGACTGTGTTTTAGAAAAGAGAATTAAAAATAATAATAATAGAGCCAAACAATCAAAGCCTTGTCCTGAATCAAGCCATGGAAAGTGAGCAGGCTGAAGACAGGTTGTCTGAAGGAACACTGGAGACCTGCACCCAAGTCCCCAACCAAAAGCCACCTTGAGTTCAGGAATAATCTCAAGCCCCACAGGTCTCAATCTCAGTTTGAGGGTTCACCCAACAGCTCTTCCTCCATCTCAGGGCCTGGAACAGTCACAGAGGGGTGGGGGTTGGATGAGACCTCCAAAGATCAGAGTCCAACCCCCCTGCCAGAGCAGGATCACTTAGGTCCCACAGGAACATGTGCAGGTGGGTTTGGAATGTCTCCAGAGGAGGAGATTCCACAACCCCTCTCTCCTGGAGGGTCAACACCCCCCCTGGGAAGGTGGAGAACTCACCCTGGCCCTGCAGGATGGTGAAATGTAGTAGTAATTCCCAGAGTCCCCCAGCATGATACGGTGTCTGCAGGTCCTGGGGAGGCCACTCAGGGCACATTTCCTGCAGGTAGAGGGAAAAAAAACCAACCAAAACACTTCAACCTTCAGCAATCTCATGGCACAGCAACTTTATAACCCTGAGGGATGGAAGGGATGCTCAGAAACCAGAGCTGTGTCAGTCAGTGTGAAGAAGAAAAAGCCAACCATGGCTGTAAGAGTTTTTTTTGCTCCTAGAAAGATTCCATAAATGGCAAATTTAGGAGACCTTCAGCTAAATAACCTGGAACCATGAATTATTCCATGGCTGGGCCCTTGCCCCTGGCAGACAGCTCAAGACAAACCCCCTCAAAACACCAGAGAGGTGAGGCTGGAACAGAGCATCACAAATGCTGTCTGATCCCTGCACATCTCCATGCTCCAGGCAGGGGTTTTGCTGGAGGAATTCTGCTCAGGTCTCCCTGGGATACAAACCTGGGCTCAAAACAGGCAAATGCAGCCCTTGAGCAGAACCTGCTCGTGCTCAGAACTCAAAACAAGCCCCACTGCTTGGAGAAGGGACTTCCAATCCCTTCTTGTGCAGACAGGGAAGAAGTTTGGCTTCACAAGTGGCAGGAGATTTCAAACCCAGTGAAGGAAACTCTATATAAAGGCAGTTCAGCTCTCAGGGAGAGTACCAAGAGACACAGCAAGGGTGCCACACACCTCTATCTTCTCACCATTTCCCTCTTTGCAAGACAAAAGGTTCCCAGCACCAACCAGTTGCCCTTCCTTCAAACCATCAAAGCAGAGTTTGCTGCTGTGTAACCATCACCACGTTCCCCAGAGGCTTGGTGCCTGAAGGGTGGGAAGGGGGGACAGCACTCCCCAGTTGCTCTATGGGATGTAGAGATGCCAACAGAGGGGAGCAGATGTTTTCAGAGAGCTGCTGAGCATGTCTCTGGGCTTGCTGCCCACTGCTGTCAAGGCAGGTGTTAGCTAAGAGCAGAAGCAGGGGTTGGAAAGGTTCAGATGTGAGGAATCATTGACCAAAGACCAACACAACTTGGGGAGGTGGAGTTCTCAGAAGCTGCAGGATGCTTGGTAAACAAGATACCTTTAAAAGGTCCTAAATTGGAGTGTTGCAGCTCCTGGGGAAAAAAAAAACCCAAACAACAAAACAAAGAGAAACTCTTTCTGGTCACTCTTGGCTTGCTCAGCCATCACAACCAGGCCTAGAAGGAATCCAAACCACAGTTTCTGGACACATGCCCTTCAGCCCAGGGCACTTTGCTGTCTGATCACAACAGCCAGTTGTCCTCAGCACCTCCTGGCCAGCATTTTGCTCTGATGCTTTATAAGCAACATCACACAGTGGCCAGCTCAGCCCTTGCCTGTCTAGACTCCTCCAAGTGTTGCACTGAGGTCTGAAACATCCAGATAAAGAGGTTGGGGAGGTGCCAGCTTGGGAAAGGACTCCAGCTTCCTTCTTTTTGGTCCACAGTGTGTCCAAAACTGCCACAAAAATGAGTGTTTTCATTGGGAAAACAAAGGGGCACAAATCCCTCGTAGGAAGATTCCTTCAAATCCCATCCGGGTGGAAATGAAAGAGGGTTAAAAAGTTAGCTCAGTTCAGCTCTGGCTTCAAAGCTGCTCAACTGGACTAAGTTAGTAACTTGTTAATGGATTAGAGATCTTTGATCACTGGCTACACAAATAAACACTCCACTTACGTTAGAATTTGGGACCGGAACCCACTGTGAAGACAGAAAAAAAAGGTAAAATATAGATATAAATCAGAAGGAAACCAGTAAAGATAAACACAGGATGGGTTGTTCTTGGAACAGGCCTAACAGGCTCATGGAACAATCTGCCTGGAGGTGACAGCATGGAAGAGAGAGGGAGGAAACCTGGATGTGAGCAGGGAATAGCTCTGTTTAGAAGATGCTCTGCTTGAAGGGAAGGGAGGGAAGAACAAAAAGAGTGAGCCCTGACTGAGCTTAAATCCAACAGCTGAGTCAATTCCACTGTCCTCATCTGGCCCATCATGCTGGGGTTGCCTCAAAGAAAAAGAAGCACAAGGCATCTGTCACATCTGAGACAGTCACACAGGCTCTGGAGCAGCCACAGACCCAGTTCTGATGGCAAGGTGACAGATAACAAGCAGCAAGAGGACATCTCTTCTAGGCTCAAACCCACCTGCTGCACCAGGAGGGCAAGGTGAGCTCCAGCCTCGTTGGATTGGATGATCAGACAGGTCTTTTCCAATCTGAACACTTGCATCATTCCATAGGATGCAAGCACAGGAGATAAAGCAGCTCTGCCTTAACCCTTTCACCTCATGTCATGCACAAACACACCTTCAGAGAACATCCACTGAGCTGCTGCCTTCAGGGGGGAGAAAAGAATCATCCACCAAGCCAAGGGCACTGGCTCAGCCCCCAGACCAGTCAACCACCATCAGGCAAGCCAAGTTGAGCTTCTCACCCAGAGCAGATCTGAACCCACCACCACACAGGCAAGGAGGACACTCAGCTGAGCCCTTTGGGTTGTTCCACTCAGACCAAGCAAAGGCCAGCCAAACTCCACCAGATGGGATAAAAGGACTCGAGGAGCCAGGAGAGGAGAAGAAAATGGTTCCTTACTTTGGCCCACCACACTCTTCAGCTGACACCTTCACCCCAGGGAGCATCTGGGAAGCAACAGGCTCAATGGTCAGGGTGTTCTGCTCCACAGCCCCTCGCACCAGCTCCGACAGCTGTGGAGAGAGAGGAACATTCAAAGGTCACCTCCACAATGGTGCCACCACCAGCCCACGTGGGTTTTTCTCCTCACCTCCTGCTTAGTGAAGTCCAGGCAAGGTCCTATATCTTCTCTATAAATTCTGTCCAGGAAGGAGCAGGATTTATCCAACGTTGGAGATTCTTTCCACGCCTGGAACTCGGCAAATAAAATGGAGTCGACCTGCAGCAAGTGTCCAAGAGGAGAGGGAAGAGGGAAGGTGGGTGGAAGGAAAGATGCCACATCAGAAGATGGGACTCTGAAATGTCTGCTTTGGTATCTAGAAAGGCTCAGATGTCACAGAAGCATCTGAGGGAAGCTGGGCTGCTCCAGGGGTCTTTCATCTCCCACCCAACAGCAGGTCTGTGCCAGCCTGACACAGCCACCCTGTGAGAGAGAGAATGCAGCTGAATGGCAAAGCCCAGTGGCCAGACATGGGAGGCAGAACCCTCTGGATCACTCTGGAATGGGATGAAGGGGTACAAGCTACTCAAACAGCAGGACCACATTCAGTGAGCCCAAGTATGAGCTCATAGGGTGTTGCCAGCCCTGCAAAGACCATGCCAAGCCCAGGACTCTGGTGTTTGGGGAGTTGCTGAAGTAATGGGAACACTGGGCAGCCTCTTACAGTGAGTACTGACACTGCTCAGCACCACCAGACCCAGGGCAGAACTTGCTCTCCCATCCCCTGAGCCAGCAGGAATTTTGCTCCCTCCATCCCTGTCAGGCTGAAAATACTTAAGTCCTGGGAGACTCTCTGGGGCATGACCTTTAAAACCCAGGTGGATCAGCAGCAGAACCCCCAACCTGCAGGATAGATAAGGCCAGTAAATCCCACTAAAGCTGCTGGAAGGAAAACCAGAAGTAATAAAACTTGAGCAACACAAAGAGTATGAGCAACCAAAGCTGAGGAAGGTCTGGGTTCTGTGGAGCCTGGTACCAGGAGACAGCTTCTGAGCCATGGGATGGGAAAAACAAATGGAGAGATTCCACAACACAATGACAACAGTCAAAAGAAAAATAGTAATAATAATAGAAATGTAAAAGTGATTAAAAAAACCCAGAACTGAAAGACTGGAAGCATGAGAGGGAGATGGGTCCCACCCATCCCCAGTGCTGTCCAGAGAGGTTACCTGCTGTGGGGATGAGGAAGGCTCTGCCCCCAAGGCCTGCCAGCCAGGTTCATAGGTGAGGTGGACAACCTTCCCGGGGAGGATGCAAAGGAGCAGAGAGAGGAGAGCAGGAAACCCAGACTTGGAGGGCAAGAGGAAAAGACAGAAGTGAAGGAAAAGGTTTAGAGAGAACAGCAAGAAAGGGAGGGGGTAAAAAAAAAAACCCCACGAGACAAAACAGATGACACAAAGAAAGGCTCAAAGTCCTGCTTTCCAGGGAAATGGTTGGAAAAGGACCTCAAGGAGCAAGTCTAACCAACTTGACATCTCTTTCCACTAGACCAGAGCTTCATCTACTTTTTAAACCCCTCCAAGGATGGTGACTCCACCACCACCTCATGCAGCCTGTTCTAGGGCCTCACCTCTCACTAAGGCACCTGAGAGATGAAAATTAACAAGCAAACAACAAAAAAATCCCCCAACCAAACCACCCTACCCCTCGAGGTGTAAAATTATTAGTCACTTTGGAAGCTGCAGCCCTGGGATTTGAAACCTCAGGGTAGATGCAGCAGGTGGAAGTTGCTGCTTCTTGCCGACTGCATTTGACTCCGACTTCCAGGGCATCTGGACTGTTCCCTGCTTGACCAAGAGAAACCAGCCCATGAGGCCTTCACAGCTACTGATTTATGGGGTTTTTTTTCTCTCTGTTTTATTTCTGATGTGGCTTTTGTTCCCCTCTGCCTGTGAACTGTCACACACCATCTCCACCAGACTCCCCCTCGTCGGCTGAAGCGTTTCCTATCCCAACAAGAGCACTGCACAGGAGCTGACGAGGCACATTCACTGAACACACCCCTCCCCCCAGCCAAAAGCAGATGTTACCAGTGTCACCAGCACAACCCAGTTTGCTCAGTGTTCAAGTCACAAGAGACCCTCCTGTGGGTGTTTTCACACGAGCCAAGCGACGTTCCCTCAACTCTTGTTCACGACAGAAGCTGCAGCTCCCCCCAGAAACCTCACCAGGTGGATCTATTCCCCCATCCCATTTTAATTTTCCTGCTTTTTGCTCCCCAGGACAGCTGTGTACACATCTGGCTAGTGGAAGGATCCCAGATGGAAAGGTCCTGGTAGCAGGAAGGAGTTACAATCCCTGGTCACAGCGGGTGGGGGACTATCAAAGGATGACTGAAGGGAATGAAACAGGGTGTGCTTGAAAGATGTTCAAAATGCTTTGTCTGCTTCTCTGCCCAGTTCCTCCCAGTGAGGAAGGAATTCAATACAACTAAATATAAGCTCTGTGAAGAAGAGGAAGAACAGTGACATGCCCAAGAACACAGAACAGGCTGATGGAGGTGTCCTGGTGTCCAAGCCAAATTAGGTAGAGAGGAGAAACAACAGCAGATCCCACCAGAGCAGGTAGGGGACTCAGTTGCCAAGAGGCAGCAGAACTGGCTTCTGCTCAGACATTCCTGACATAGCCACCCTCAGCACTGGTAACTGCTGGATCTGTCTGTGCCCTCCAGGGATCCCTCAACTGCTTCCTCTAGCAGTTGTCCTGACACAACCTCGAATGTGCTTCCCAGAAGGGGAAACAACCAGAAATCAGAGAAGCAGAGAGTGGTGGGGGTTGGAAGGGAGCTCTGGAGTTCATTAAGACCAACCCCCTTGCCAGAGCAAGGGGCACCCAGGGCAGCCCACACAGGAACAGATCCAGGTGGGGTTGGAAAGTCTCCAGAGGAGATTCCACAGCCTCTCTGGGCAGCCTGGGCCAGGCTCTGGCACTCAGGGAACAAGTTTTTCCTCATGTTGAGGTAGAAATTCCCATATTTCCCCTTGTGCCCAACACCTCTCACCCTATCCCAGGGCACCACTGACCAGAGCCTGGCCCCTTCTACTTGACAGAGCTTTGTAGCCATTCCTAAGATCCCCTCTCAGGCTTCTCCTCTCCAGACTAAACATCCCCAGGGCTCAGCCTTTCCTCAGCAGAGACACATTCCAGTCCCTTCATCACCCTCACAGCTCTGAAAACAGAAACCCTCCGGAACCTGCCTCAGCACAAATTTAGGGAACAAGCCAGATTATTGCCCAGACAGCTTCTCCCACCACCAAACCCACAGAGCTCTCCAGGAAGCTGGAGGCCACACACAGCACCCTGAGGTCTCTCACCCACCTCTTTACGCTCGGGACCGACCGGCTCCGGGGTCAGGTTCTGGTTGGTGGCTGAGATCATGGCACTGCTGGTGCTTTTGTTTCTCCCGTGGCCCTTCCTGAAGACAGTTTTGGAAGGGCTCTGGAGCTGAGGGTGCAGCTCCCTGTTCGGGGAGGAAGGTGTGGATGTGATCACCAGAGTCTTCAAAGCTGTTACCTCAGCCTGCAGCATGTCAATCTGAGGAGAAAAGGGTCAACGGCACCTTCAGCACCTGCTGGGCTCCAGCTTGCTGCACCCCACCAACCACTAAAGCCACTGGGAACCACAAGCCCAGCTGTGAAACCTCTTCATTCTCACCTGGAACTTCAAACAGCAGCTACTCAAGAACCCATCCCTCTGCTCCTCAGTCTGAGCACATTTTACCCCGAGACCAAATAACCCAGAAGAAACTTCTCTTTTCTCAAGATGGAACCCCTTGAGCAGCCCTGGGATGCAGCCTTGTCAGGAAACTCATCCCCCCAGCTCCTTGCTCTAACCATCCCCACAGCTTATGGCTTCTTGGTGCTTCCCCTGGAATCCATTCCTGGATCAGCAGCAGGCTGCAGGGACACCCCTCACCCAATATCCATTCCTGGATCAGCAGCAGGCTGCAAGGAAACCCCTCACCCAGCATCTGCTGGAGAGGCCACAAAGCAAACAGAACAACCCAGTTTCAGGCCCCTTGACCCTCCTGCAGGCTGGGCAGGGGTGGCACCAACCCAGCCTGGTGAGCACAGACCTCACCTTGCCCCGGGCCTCCCTCAGCTGTTTCTCCGACGCCGCCTGTTTCGTGTTTGCCTCTCTCACCATCTTGTGAGCTTCCTGCACCAGAGAAAAGCAGAGGGAATTTCAAGCCTTGGCTTTGTGAAGCCAGCCCACCAAGGCAGGCCAAAGCTCTGCCCCGTTGCACGATCCAGCCAAGTGAGTGAGGGGACAGACGTGGCCACCACAGCCCCTGGTTGGACTCTTGTCACCCCCCAAAACAGCCCAGAGAAGGGTCTCAGTGCTGGGCCCTGGAGGAAATCTCCCTCTAGGAGTGTTCCTGGCTCAAGGGCTTTGCTGCCTGAGTCCAAGGTCACCCCTTGAACTGGCACGGGCTGCTCTGAAGAGAGGCAGGAGGAAAGCTCTGCCCTTCCTCGCCCTTGGGAACTGCTTTAAAGCTGAGGTTTTAAGAGCAGCACCCACTGGAGTCCCACCACAGCTGCATTTACATCCAGTCCAGTAGCCCTGTGACCTTGATGGGGCTCCCTGGCTTGTCCTTGGATCTGCACCGTTGCTGTCGACTCGCTGGCTGTTTTCTGACCCTGATCTCTGTCTGTGGCACAGATCCTGCTCCAGAGCTGCTGTTCCACGTCTTGGATGAGGTCACCGCTCGTGCCTGGCATTTTGCTCCCACTCTCCTTGCAGAGTGACCAGCCCTCCCCTCTCCTGTAGCTCAGGAGGGGGTCAAACAGCAGGAGCAGCTTCAAAACATCTCCCCCAGGAAAAGAGGAGCCCCAGCTGGAGCCTCCCCACAGCACTGTCTGGAAGGAATCAGACCAAGGCCACCAAAGGAAGGGGACAACCCTCAGCTGAACCACTCCTCAGCTTTGTCCCGAGCCCAGGCATCTCCAAGAGGAGGAGGATCTCTTGGCCCTTCATGCTCAGCACCAGTCAGTGTCTGAGGGACAGCTGGCCCCTGGATCTTCTCACTGCCCAGTCAGATCCAGACACCAGAGCTGCTGGTCAATGGGATGTTGCCAAGATAGAGCTTGGCAAGAATCACATTGCTAAAAAAAACCCCAAGTGAGAGGCACTGTGAGCACTCACTGGAGCCAAGTGTGAGGACATCCAGCTTGTTGTCACCCCAAGCACAGGCTGACACGAGCCAGGGAATCATCTCCATCTCCAGCTGCTGTCCAGACTACAGAGCAGGCAGGAGAGGGGAGAAGGAGCTGTGCTTGGCTCCAGCTCCAAGCACCCCCAGAGCTGGAGATCCCCCAGATGCACAGCCCCTGTGCTCTTTAGGCCACCCCACAGCTGCCAGAAGGGGCAAGAAGCAGCTGCAAATGCTCCCCAGGAGCATCTCCAAGCCCCTGCTCCGAGGCTCTGCCTCTCCAAGTGGGAAAGACCAACAAGGGGAAGGAGGAAAGTGTGGGAGGAGATGGCTGGAAGGTCAGGGAAAGCCAGCCTTGAAGGAGTTGGATGAAAGCTTAGCAGAAATGATGGGAAAAGGAAGAGGGTGGTACCTCAAACAGGCTGGCTGTTAACTCCTCTAGCTCCTGCTCCAGCTGCTCTCTCACTTTTGACAGTCGTTCACATTCTTTGTCCTTCAGCTTCAGCTCCTGGGGATAAATTGGAGGGGCACGTGAGCTCACAGCAGGTCCTGATGCCTGCCTGTCCTTACCTGCCCTTACCTGCCCTTCACCACCTCCTCTCCCCACCACGACACAGCTCCTTGCCACTCTGGTGTCACCAAAGGCACCCACCCCTCCACAAGTTGTAGGAGGCTTTTTCAGGCTGGATTTGCTCTTTTGACAGCAGCAAGGAGGCTCCATCATCAGCACCAGCCTGTCTCAAGCTGCCTTTTGCAGCAGGCTGGCTGTTGGCAAGGAGGGATTTGGGTCAGCCTAGTGACTGATGGCCTGCTCTGAGGCACTTTATGGCCACCTCAGCTCAATCTCTTTCCTCTTCTGCCTGCTCCAGACTGTGGCAAATTCAAACCCTGCTCCCCTCACCTCTGCTGCCATCCTCAGGTGTTCTCCCAAGCCTTACCTTTTGTGCTTTGTGCAGCTCTTCCTTCAGGAATTCAGAGCCCTTTTCACGGATCTCCACCGAGGAGCTGCGCAGACGTGAGACGTTGAGCTGCTCGGTGGCCTGGGTCTCATCCACACCCCCAGCATCCTGACACCCAGGCTCCTGCTCCTCCACGCTGCCCTTGGATGGCATCAGTGGCTTCCAGTGTCCCACAGCTGGTTGCTTCTGGCTGTCTTCCTCCAAACTGGCCTGGCTGTTGGGGTACCAGCACCATGAAACATCACAGGCAACCCACAGCTGTCCTCACAACACATCCACCCCCAGCCTCTCACAGGCACTGAAGCAAGGAAGGGGGATGGTGCATGAAGGGGTCAGGAGCAGCTTGGAGCACCTGCTTTGTGCCCAGCAGCACCAGTTCCTTGCCCCTGCATGCAGCACTGTTGATGTGCTTCACTTTTCTGGAGTGGGTTGCTTCCAGAGCAGCAATGGAAGAGGAGATAATGATCTAAAACAAAGAATTTGGGAGAAATCTCCACTCCTACCCTGGGATCTTTAAGAATCTCAGTGTGAGATGCTCAGCCTGCTGGATTTACCCTTCTCAGCCAGCATGTCCCAGGTCAAATTAACTCAGGGTAAAGCAGAACTAAAAACAACAGCTCTAAGACTGCTGTTGGTTTAGGACTCTGGTTCCTATCACATCCAGCCACCCCTCAGGACACACACACACACTGCCAGGACAGATGAACCTGCTGCCAGTTATCTCTGGCTCACAAGCCTTGGCTGAGCTCCTCCTCACGCGTGCACAGCACCAATCCCTCCCTCTGGAAGCCACCTGAAGCTCCAAAGAGCCTCATTGTCCCTCATCTCACCCCAACTGCTCACAGAGCAGTGCTGAGGGGGTAGGAAAAGACAGAAACTCACTGGTGTCCTGCTGACTTCACCTGGTTTTGCTGAGCAGTCACTGGGAAGAGCCAGAGGAGGCTCATCCCAGCAACACTGCTGAACTTGGAAGCGTGGAAAACACCACAAAAGGGAAAGGGCAAGTAAATAAGCTTTGTTTTGACCAGAGGAAAAAGGAAGGATGGTTCCTCTGAACCAAGATAATTCATCTTGAGCTATGTGGTGAGCTGGGGTTGCTTGTAAGAGCAACCTGCACAAACATGGAGAGATATCAACCTGCTGGAGCAAGTCAGGGGGGTGAGGAGGTCTCCAAAACCTCTGGACATTAAGGAAGGGGAGGGAGCAAGCAAGAGAATGCCCCAAAGTGTGGCATTAAATCCATTACAGGAAGGTGGGGATGCAACAAGATAAATTTATCCCAGAAATCAAGGGAGGTTCTCAGCAGTGACAGGAGAAGTGTGCCCAGCAGAGGTCTGCTCCACAGGGAAACCATTCCTCAGGTGGCATCACAGAAACCCTCTGCAGAGAGCTCATCCCTCCAGGTTCTCCTGCCTTAGACCACACCAGAAGGTCCCCAACCAGCCCAAGCACCTCCAGCTTCTGGGATCAGAAGGCACCCAAAAATCAGAGCACGGAGGAAAAGCTCAACTCAAAACAGAGCAGCTCACAAGCAAAAGAAAAGCAGCAAGGGGGACATCTCGAGGGTCCATTAAATACTCAAACACCCAACCCATAAGTAATTAATTAAAACCCAACGTTGTTTCTTTAGGACTTTTCTCCAAAGAAAATGGTCTTGGGGGATGGATATTTGTGCTAGGGAAGAAAACTGGAGGACGCAGCAATGAAACAGTCCCACCCAAGCTCTGTAAATCCCAAGGACCTCCAAACCCATCCCAAAAAATCCATCCTGCCTGCAGAATCCCCACACAGGCTCCAGCATCCACCTGGAGCTTCCGAATCCATCCCCCAGACACCAAAGGACCACCACAGAGCTCCCTCCACCCCCTCCTCTTCCTAGCGCTGCTCTGCCCTCGGAAAAATCCACCGTGTCCCAAAAGTCCCACGTCACCACCAGCAGCACAACTCCCAGAAAAAAAAAAAAAAGAGGAAAGAAAAAAAAAACCCCAAACCCACCACCCCGCAACTTTCTAAAGCGGGATTGTGTAGAAAATGCAAAATAAAAATCTGCAGGGTCGGCACTTTTGGGTTTTTCCAGCGGGCCCCACATGTTTCCTGCAGCTCTGGTGGCTGGCGGGGTTATTTCCCATAGCCTGGAGCCCTCGGGGATCTCGGGATTCAATCGCTGCCGATAAAATATTGGGATTTTTTCCCCCCCCACCCCATCCCCGGTCGCTGCCGTTCCGCAGCCCGGGCCCCGTTTGATGAGCGCGGTTGGGATTTCTTCCGACGGGGCGGCCACGGGGGGATGCGGGAATCTCGCCGTTCTCCTTCTTTACTCCGTTGCCACACGCCTGGAGAGCCTCGGAACCCAAACGGGACCGTCCCGGGAGGCCACCCGGTGGCAACGCAACCCAACCGGAGCCGCTGCAAACCCGACGGGAAACCCAGCCCCGGTTCCTCCCGGTGGGACACGCTCATCCCAACACCCGCGGCCAGCCAAGCTTGGGAACAACCCAACCTCCGCAGAACCACCGCTTCCCACCCACCCCTCCCCGCAAAGCCACCGCTTCCCACCCCCGGTTCGCTCGGTAGAGCCGGACCCGCCTCCCTCCCGTTAACGACCGTCCCGACACGCAACTCCGCCAACCTACCCCCGCCGCATTGCTGGATCCCGGCGCTGTTTCGATTCCTCACGGCGGTGGCGGAGACGCGGCCGCTGCTGCCGCCGCCGCTGCTGCTGCTGCCGCCACCCCCATGCCCGGGACCGGAGCCGCTCCCGGTGCCGCTCCCGGTGCCGCGGCCGCCGCCTGAAGGACGCGCCACCGCCCGCTAGGGGGCGCGCGTCACGTGATCGGAAGCCCGCGCATGCTCAGCGCTCCCCCCCCCCCCACCTCCCGCCACCGTGAGGGGAACCGGGACCCAGAGACCCGGGTTCGAGACCCGAGGGTCCCGCAAGCTCCGTGGTGGTGGAAGTGGGGTCCAAGGTTGAGCCTGGTGGCTTTGAGACACATGGGATGGGTCCCTGTTGCTGGTTGTGTGGATGAATTGCTCGGTTTCTACCTTGCCCCCACCTACCGGCGTTGGAGGAGGGAGGTTGGTGTGTGTGAGGGGAAATAAAGTCGTGATCTGATGGAATCCTGTGTCTTAATCAACAGTTTTTCCCTGAGGAGGGTGTTCTGGAGAAAGGGAGGTTCAGGGGAGACTTTCTGGCTCTGACAGCTCCCTGAAATCCAGGGGATCCAAGTGGAATCAGGCTCTGCACCCAAAGAACAAGCCCCAGGACAAGAGGCACCAGCCTCAAGTTGCCCCAGGGAGGTTGGAGCTGAGGAAGAATTTCTTGGAGCCCCTGGAGGGTTGTCCAGGGCTGTCCCAGGCTGCCCAGGGCAGGGGGGAGTGCCTGGGATCCCTGGAGGGGTTTCTAAGCCCCCCATGGAGCTGTGGTGCTGAGGGACATGGGTCACTGGTGCCCTGGGGTTGGATTTGATGATCTTTAGTGGTCTCTTCCAACCCAAATGGTTCTGTGATCCCTCCCTGGCACTGAACATGATCTCGGACTCCTGAAACAGCTCTGTGGGCTCAGGGAAGCTCAGGATACCCAGGAAGGTGGAAACCTGTCTGGGAGGAGTAAAGAAAATCCCATGCTGGATATTGGTGGGGAACAGTGGGACAGGACCAGGATTTTTAGTCTCAGCATTCATGGAAATCTCTTTCCAAACCCTTACATGAACAAATCAGTCTCCTTGTTACTGAGCTTTGAACTTTGGATGTTGTGGCTCCAGTTTTTAGCTCATCCTTCCATTGGCTGTCTCTGGGAGGCTGAGGGAGCTGGGCAGCTCTCCCAGTAGATGAGCACAGCCATATGGCCACACTGGTTGACATCTTGAGTGGAAACACATTGTTCTATGCCCACCCACTCTCCCCCCCCCTCTAGCATTGCCTGCTGGTGGAGAAACCCCTTTGCCCAGGGCACACTCATCCTCTGCCAGCACAGAGTGGCAACAAGGGGCAACATCCTACCTTGGCATTGTCCTGGGTATCCCCTCCGAGCCTTCATCCACAGGAGCAGCTGCCCCATCCTCTGCCTCTCTGCCAGGCACGTTAGACATGGTGATCCTCACAGGGTGCTGCTGCAGATGCTCCACAGGGGAGCTATTCCCTGGCTCAGCTTCTCCTGGGTGTCCATGTCACCTACAGCCAGGATCTGTGGTGACAACAGAAGCTAACCCCATGCTCTGGAAGCTCAGAGTGGAGTGTCCAGGATGGCTGTAACCTTTGATATCTTCAGGGAGCTTTTGGGAGGAGGGGAAAGATCTTCAGCTTTGCAAGGGCAGCACCAGAAAGAATGAGTCTTTGTAATTATTAACTCCCAAGGCCTGGCCAGCAGGGACTGGAGGGTCCTCAGATTAGAAAGGTAGGACTTCCAGGATGCAAGAAAGGCAGGAAGAAAGAGAACTGATAGTGCAGCTGGGAAGCATCCAGAGGGGGGGATGTTGAGGATGCTGAGTCTCAGCAGCTTGAGATAACAACTGGTCACAAGGAATGAGGGGAAGCTGTTTCCCCTTGGTCCCCAAAGAACAATTTTCTTCTGAATGGGTCATAAATGAAGGGGAGGACTCAAAATCCTGACTGTGGTTCAAACAAAGTGCAAGACCACCCTGCAGGGAAAAAAAATAGGTCTTATTTAGGACACCCTGCCCAGCACTGATGCTTCCCAGCCATGGGAGGGGCGGGTCAAGCCTCCTCTGGGCTGCCTGTCTGCTCATGGATTCAAATCCTACTGCAGGAAAAGAAATAATAAAGGGGCAAAAAAAAAAAAAAAAAAGGAAAAAACAGACCCAGGCTAGGAAGGAGGAATGGGGATTATCTTAGAGCCTGGAAAGCAAAACTACATCCCTGACCCAACAAACCCAGACTGGATGTTATTGCCATGAAAATGAGGATGAAAACAAATGGCCTAAAGCTCCAGGCTTCTTCCACCCTCTCCTCCCCTCAGCCAGCTGTGCAGAGAGTGCTTGCTCAGCTCAGAGGGGCTTCAGCAAGGGGTCCTCTGGGAGCAATGGGGCTAAGATCTCTGATATCATGGAGATGGATCACTCCACAAAGCACAGTTCCTGTAACAGGGTAACAGGGTTGAAAGAAAAAGGCTGAACAAGGCTAATGCTGGGCTGAGCCCCACCAGAGACACTGGTTCCTGCTGGTTCTCAGCTGCAGGCAGCTGGTGGAGAGCAAACTCTCTCAAACTCAAACAGCAGCAGCCTTTGAAGGAAGGGTTCAGCCTGACCCAAGGGAAGAGACACCAGATGGAAAAGGAAGATGAGCAGCTGGGAAACTCAGAGCAAAAAGAGAGCTGGGCCTCAGGTTTTTAGGAAGGTCTTCCTTTCTGCTGGCTGATTTATTTGGCCACTGCTTATCCAACCAGAAAGTCCTCAGTCCTGCATCCTCCTCGTGCCATCTGCTGGGAGGGACAGTTGGTCTGTTGTGTCCTGAGCTGTTTTTCCTGAGCATCCTACAGCTTGTGCCATCCCAAACACACTCCAGCTCCTCCTCACAGCAGCAGGGAACCTGGTGCCACCAGATGGTTCTTGATTTGCCAAAGAGCTGGGCAAAAATAAATACCAAGGCACTTGTAAAAAGCAGTGGAGCTGACAGGGATGGGGCTTCTCCCACCAGATACTCCCTCCCCAAGACAGAACATAGTCCTCAAGGAATTACCACCCCTCAAATCATGGAATCATAGAATGGCAGAGGTTGGAAGGGACCTCTGGAGATCATTGAGTCCAGATCTCCTGCCAGAGCAGGACACTTTCCACTTATTCATTATTTTTATTACAGCAGATTCTGGTAAAGAATGTCACTTTGAGTGGCACCCCTGATGCCAAATGCCTCTGTGTCTATCCCAGCACTGAAACTGGAGAAGGGAAAAGGTTTTCACTGACCCACAGCATCCTTCTGGGAAGAGCACTCTGCATTCTCTGAGCAGAACTGCCATGCTGGTCACCCCTCAGTTATTTACTTTCACATTAAATTCCATGAATACTTCATGCTGTCCTAGCAGCAGCTCTCAAGCACTCCAGCTGCCAGCTGAGCTGCTCTCAGAGGAGGGCAGCAGAGTCCCCCAGATGCCAACACATCCCTCTGCCAAGAGAGGGACACCGGAGGTTTTGCTGTTTCTTGGTCCAGGAGCACCCAAACTGCTCCCAACAGCTCCCAAAGGTCTCACCTGAGCCATTTTTGCCCTCCTGCCAAGTGTGGGGATGAAGGCTCAGGCACTGAGACTCAAGAGAGAGTCCATCCCTCTGCTCTCCCTGCTCCTATCCCCATTTACAGAGCATTTTGATGCTTTGAGACATTGTGATCAACCTGAATCCCTTGGAGACCCTGCCCCAACCCTGTGATCCTGGCCAGAAAAGGGCCATTTGGGATCAGTCACAACTTAGGAGCAAAGTTTCAGGGACCTCACAGGAAGCTCAGACCCATAAGAGAGCAGGTGACACAGAAGGGACATCTCTGAGGGACAACGGTGGCCCAGAGCCTCAGAAAAATAAACAGGGCACCCCACCTCCTGTCCCAGACAGATGCCACTCACCCAGGGGCTGAAACAACACCCTGGGCAAGGCTTCAGAAAGGGAGGACAACTAGGCTGGTTGGGTCCTGGTGACCACTCCTCTGTCCCCCTGAGTTCACAGCAATGGGCACAAAGCTCCATGTTCCTTCAGTCAGAGTGATAAGCTTGCTGTGGTTGGGCCAGTGAGGCAACCCCATACTCACTGGCCTCTGATAAGAGCCCTTATCTAGTTCTACACCTTGAATGTGCCCCTCCAATGTGCTCCTGCTTCTCCTGCCAGGTCTGTATCTCACCCTGCAGAAGCATCAAGCTGCCTTTGCTCTTCTGCATCACCCTCCCACTTACCCAGAGCAGGTTGTGGCTGGTAGGAGGACTCCAGGGATGCAGGATGTTCATGCAGGAAAGGCCAAGTTCTCCAGGTCCATCCCTCTCCCTTTCCAGTTACACCCATTCTCCTAAAGAGGAGTGTGTCAGGCTCCCAGTGACATGGCCAGATGTTGTAACTTCACCCCACCAGATGTGTGCCCTTCTGCACATCCTGAGATCCAATAAAGAGCAGCTTCTACCCAGAGACCAGCAGAAGTCAGGGGGTTTAGGTGCCAGGTAAAAGAAGGAAGGATTGTTCCCCTCTTTTTCTGTCCAAAAGCAACCAGCACCACACAACAGCCCACCCAGAATTAAAAGCTCAGGGGCTGGCACCAAACCCCAGGGTGAAAACTCTCATCTCCTTGCTGTTGGCAATAGCTCCCAGGGCTGGACCAGAACACCCCACACATGTGACACAGGCACATGGACCAGTGGAAGACAAAGTTGGTTTTTAAGATCTAGCCCTTCATTTCAAGTCACTGGAGAGTTTGCTGCCTCCTTGCTTGGGAAGATCAGTGAAAGAACCACATGAAACCCCCACAGAACTTCTCTTACCTGTAGGGATCAGACTGATGCTCTCCCTCCACAGTGTGAGAGGCCAGGGGGGCCACTTATGAAGTGGCTCAGAGCATCTCCTTGTCTCCAGGATGCTGGATGTTGTAGCAGCTCAACAAAAGATGACTGAAGGAAATATTGGTGTCTAAGAGGTGTGACAGCCTGCAGGTGCTGAAAAGAAAGTGAACAGAAGGAAAGAGCCTTGGGGAGCCAGTGGTACAGTGGAAGTCTCCAGCATCCAAACCATGGCTGGAAGAGACAGCAAAGTCATCCAGGGACAGCAGAGACAGTGAGCAGTGGGAGAGAAACATTCTCCAAGGGCCAGGCAGAGCATGGTCTGGCTGATTCATGGAATCATAGAATGGGCTGGGTTGGATGAGACCTTACAGCTCATGCAGTTCCAACCCCCCTGCCACTACAGCAGGTTGCTCAGAGCTCCATCCAACCCAGGCTTGAACACATCCAGTGATGGAGCATCCCCAGCTTCCCTGGACAACCAATTCCAGTGTCTCACCACCCTCAGAGTGAAAGAACTCCTTCCTCATTTCCAATCCAAACCTCCCCTCTTCCAGTTTGAAGCCACCACCCCTCATCCTACAGCTACAAACCCTTCTAAAACCTTCCCCCAAGGAGCTGGGATCTCCCCCAGGGAAAGAGGGCTACACAAGCCCCCAGGGGTGACACATTTTCTAGCCCTTTGTGGAAAATTCCAGCTTTCCAGCCCCACTTAATCTCCTGGGGCTCCACTAAGATTGTGACACGGAGCAAGGGACCAAACAGGAAAGAATTAGAAGGGGGGGGAAAAAACCAGCAAAAAAAAAAAAAAAAAAGCTTCTCTTTCTGGCAGCCACCATGGCTGTGCCAGGAGTTAGCAGCAGTTGCTGTGGAGCAGCCAGCCCTGGCTCCCCCTCCTCCAGCAGCCTCTATAAACACGCAGGGCTTACTCAGAAGATTAGAAGGGAACGGGGCAAAAGACAACAGAGTCTCTTTTGTGATGAAGGGAGGATTACGGCATCAAGTGACCGGCTGCAGCTCCCAAGTGGGTTTCAGGCTCCTTAGCTCACCGTGTCTGTCAGGTTCAATCCCCCCATGAGCCAAGGGGGCACCAGGAGGCGGGTCGTGGAGTGGCCCACAAAGGAGCCAGCGAGGACACGTGTGTGGCACTAAACCTCCAGAGCCTCCAGAGCAGCTCAGGAGCCCATGACTGTGAGTATGGAGACCTCCCAAGAGTAGATAGATGGATTCCTTCAAAGATCAGCCTCCTTGCTTCTCCATCACCTCCTCTCACTCCACCCTCTCTTGCTCCACCTGCTTGCTCTCCAGTCTTTGCCATCCCACGCAGCGGGTGACTCACCTGACCCGGGGTTGATGGTGGTTGCTGTGGGTTCCCACGGGCTGATCCCAGTTGATCCCAGTCGGTTGGTCCCACATGGATCAGGTGGGAGGATCCTCCCTGGGGAGCGGGTGGGGTGGGCACCAAGCAGAGGGTGGCTCATCCACCCCCATCCCAACCCTGGCATGCTGGTGCTGTGGTGAGGCACCTCCCACCACACACCTCAAGCCCAGGTGGTACCCGGGGTGTGCCAGCTTTCCAGTGGCATCCCGGGGCGGTCCCAAAGGTGGGCAGAGAAGCACCTTGACCACTCAGGACTAGAGGAAAAAGCCCTGGGAGAAGCCCCATATCCAGCACGGGAGCAGAGCTGCACAGAGGTGGGTGCCATCCATTATTTACATGGACAAGAGCTGGAGTTTTCCATGTTTGGTCAAAAGCGAATCTGTATTTGAATTACGCAAGGAAGAATCTCCCTGGGAGCTCTCAAGACCCAAAAGGGTAGAGAAAACAGCCAAGCTTGCTGCAGGCAGCCCCCCAACCTGTTCATGGGGGTTGGCAGATGTTCATTGGGTATCCTGTGCAGCCTCCTGGGCTGTCAGAACCAGCTCTTCCAAGCCCTCCTGTGCCCTGGCCAGAAGGATGGGTGGATATGATGTGAACGTAGGTGCAGCTCCACTGAAAGGTGCCTTTGTGCAGCTGGGGAGCCCTCAGCAGGGCAGATGCCACCTCTGATCCTCCCATCTGACCTCTGAGAGAGCCTCAGGGACTGGGAAACCCAAGTGAGGAGCAACACTGAGAAGCCAAAGCCATGACAAAGATGCTGTTTGGTGGAAGTCCCCAACAAAACAGACTTTGCTGGGATTCTTCACAGCACCAGCTCAGCAGGACCTGGGTTGTCCTCACCAATCTGTCAGTGAGAGGCTGAACTGAGGAGCTTGGACACAACCTCACCTGCTGCTATGGAGCAGTGAAGTCTGAGTTGTCCCTTGAAAGGCTTCTTTGCCTCCATGGTTCAGGAGAGTCCCAGGCCTCATAACTGAGCATCATGTTAGGTGGCAATGTCTGTGGAACATCTTGGGAACAGGTTTTGCTTTAGAAATATGAATTTTCACTTTAGCTAATGATTTCTGAACCAATGGATCACTCACCTACCTGCCCAGCACAGATGACACTAATCTGTTTGATTATTTTTTGTATTTTTTTCTAACAAATCAAGGTTTATACAAATGTGAGTCTGATTATTAATTGTTGATAATTATTTACCCAGGGCTAGACTAGAATAAGTGCAAAGGGGATGTTTGGGAAGCCTTTCAGGAGCCTGAATGCCTTTTTTTTTTTGGTCATCCAGGGTGATTTATTGTGCAACGAATGGTTGCAGGAGAGGGGAGGTGGGAGGCGTTGGAATTTGTGCTCTGTGAGGCTGGCCAAGCTCCATCACTCACTTCTCAGACAGCCAGGGCTGTTCTGCTGGCAGGACTGGGACCAGCATAGCCCAGATATGGCCCTCAGCCCAAATTTCAAGAGAGCTGTGCTTGTTGGGGGAGTCCTACAAAACCTGTCTCTCTTCATCTGCATCAGTACCAAGAAAACTCCCTGCTGTGGTTTTTGTTTTCCTTTGGGGTTTCCTGGTTTGAGGTGGGGGTTTTTACCAGCAGTATTCCAGGAAAACACTCACTCCCTGACAGGCAGAAACACCCTGTCTGAAGCATAGGATACAAGAAAAGAAACCAACAAAACCCAAAGAGAAACAGTAAACAGCTTGGGAGTTTGTGACCTTGAGAATTAATCTTAAACCACTGTGTTGTGGAAAGGACCAGCACGTGGGCTCTGCCTGCTCTGACCAACCAGCCCCTGCCTGAATGCTGACAATCAAAGCAAGGGCACAACCAGAAAGTCCATTCTCTGTCACAGTCACCAGCTCACGTGCAGCTCAGACAGGACAAAGATGCCAAGCTCATCAAATTCATTGCCTACCTTAAATTTCCTCTGGCACTGACCTCATCTTACCCATTTTTGGGTCTCAACTCATGGTTTGTTTCTCTTCCTCCCTTCCTCCCTTCCTTCCTCCCTTCCTTCCTTCCTTCCTTCCTTCCTTCCTTCCTTCCTTCCTTCCTCCCTTCCTCCCTTCCTCCCTTCCTTCCTTCCTCCCTTCCTCCCTTCCTCCCTTCCTCCCTTCCTTCCTTCCTTCCTTCCTTCCTTCCTTCCTTCCTTCCTTCCTTCCTTCCTTCCTTCCTTCCTTCCTTCCTTCCATCCTTCCATGCTGGCTTGCTGGGACACTTGTGGCATCCCTGCCTCCTCTTGTTGGCAGCTTCAACACCTTTGTGTCTCCTCTAGGATCTGTGATGACAGTGACATACACCAACCGTGTGGCTGACGCCCGCCTAGGCACCTTCTCACAGCTCCTGCTCCAATGGAAAGGAAGCATTTACAAGCTCCTCTACTCAGAGTTCCTCATTTTCATCTCTCTCTACTTCACCATCAGTCTTGTCTACAGGTAAGCACCCTCCACCCCGACACTACCCTGGCTGGTGGGATCACAGCTGCAGCACAGAGCCAGAGAGGCTGTTCTGAGATAAAAGAGGCAGGAACGTGAGTTCCTGCAAAAAAATCAAAGCAGGACTTGGAATGACAAACTTGGACAGATTTTGGCTGGCAAACCCTTGGAGCACTGTCCCGAGGGAGAAAAATAGGGGTGGTCCCCAACACTGGACTGCAGGTTGTGTCCAACATCAGACTGCATCACTTCCCACACTCACTCTACCAGTGCCCACCCTGGCTCCTTTGGACTGGTCATCAGGGTGTCTCGGGGAGTTGGGCTGATGCCCCAGGCTCGTGAGGGCTGTTCACTCACCCACAGCTTGGCAGGGATGTCACTGCCCATCCTTGGCTGCCCTTGCCTGGCTCCTATCCCAGTCAGGCCCAACAAGGCAGAGACTCTTCTTTGAGGCTGATGCTTCTGTTTCTCCCTTTTAGGCTGATCCTGAGCGAGAGCCAACGGCTGATGTTTGAGAAGCTGGCTCTCTACTGCAACAGCTACGCTGAGCTGATCCCTGTGTCCTTTGTGCTGGGTGAGGAGCTCTGCCTGGGAAGTCACAGGGAGGGGAAGGGGATGATGCTTCTCCTTGGTGTGAGGTAGCTCTGTAGGCAGGAAAGATTCACCGAGCAGTTCCCACCCTCCATAGAATCATTCAGGCTGGAAAAGCCCCTTGGGATCATCAAGTCCAACCATCAGCCCTACCCTACAAAGTTCATCCCTAAACCATGTCCCTCAAAACTCCCCAGGCAGATACATCATCCCGTGCCATGGCTGAGGGGTGACCCCCAGATGAACGAGCACATTCTGGGTCCTGCCAGGAGAAATGTCAGGGGTTGGAAGGGACCTTGAAAGATCATTTAGTCCAACCCCCCTGCCAGAGCAGGATCACCTAGACCAAGTCACCCAGGAACAGATCCAGGTGGGTTTGGAAACTCTCCAGAGCAGGAGACTCCACAACCCCCCTGGGCAACCCCTTCCAGGCTCTGTCACCCTCACTGTGAAGGTTTTCCTCGTGTTTCCCCTAAACCTCTCGTGCTCCAACTTACTCTTGTCCTAACCCTGAGCAGAGCCTGGCTCCATCCTCCCTACCCTCACCCTTACCACATTGACAGACACTGATGAGCTCCCCCCCTCCATCCCCTCCACGCTCACGAGATCAAGCACCACGCATCACCAAACAACCCCCCGACGATGGGCTCATCTCCCCTCCAGGTTTCTACGTGGCTCTGGTGGTCTCCCGCTGGTGGGCTCAGTACGAGAGCATCCCGTGGCCCGACCGCATCATGAACCTGGTCTCCTGCAACGTGGACGGGGAGGACGAGTACGGGCGGCTCCTGCGCCGCACCCTCATCCGCTACAGCAACCTGTGCGGGGTCCTGATCCTGCGCTCCGTCAGCACCGCCGTCTACAAGCGCTTCCCGAGCATGGAGCACGTGGTGCGGGCAGGTCGGTACCCGCCGCGGGTCTTCCGCCAGGCCGCCGGCACCCGAGCGGGGCGGCTGGAGGGTAAAGAGGATCGGGAAAGGGGTGGTCCCGCCAAAGGCTGGGAGGTTGTGGGGTGAGGAGTGTGGGGGTTGGAAAGGGTCTTTCCGCTCATGGAGTTCAAGCGTCTGACGGCATCACCGAGCCATGGTTGTGGGTGAGGAGTTTTGGGTTGGAAAGGGTCTTTCTACTCATGGAGTCCAGTTGTCTCCCAGAACTGCCAGGGCATCACTAAGCCATGGTTGTGGGGTGAGGAGTGTTTGGGTTGGAAAGGATCTTTCTGCTCATGAAGTCACAGAATGTCAGGGGTTGGAAGGGATCTGGAAAGATCATCGAGTCCAACCCGCTGCCAGAGCAGGGTCACCCAGACCAGATCACACTGGAACAGATCCAGGAGGGTTTGGAATGTCTCCAGAGAGGGAGACTCCACAACCCCCCTGGGCAGCCTGTTGCAGTGTCTGTCACCCTCACTATGAAAAAATTCCTCCTCAACCATCTCCCAGCACTGCCAGGGCACCACTGAGCCATGGTTGTGGGATTAGGAGTGTTTGGGTTGGAAAGGATCTTTCTGCTCATGGAGTCCAACCACCCCCAAGCACTGCCAGGGCACCACTGCCAGGGCACCAGAGACAAAGCCTTTCTCTCACACCTCTAACTCCATGTTTTCACAAGGTTGTCCTTCTCCATGTCTCCCAAAGGCTCAGTGCCTGAGATTTTCTTTAAGCACAGCTCAGTTGACCCCCTGAGATTTAGATGGTTTCCATTTCAGACCAAATAAATTCCTTGCTGCCCTCTATGGCCACCCCTCTGCCACCTACTCTTTTCCCACCCAGGCCTCATGACCCCAGAAGAGCACAAGAAGTTCGAGAGCTTGAATTCCCCCCACAACAAGTTTTGGATCCCCTGTGTGTGGTTCTCCAACCTGGCTGTGAAGGCCAGGAACGAGGGGAGGATCCGGGACAGTGTTCTGCTCCAAGGCATCCTGAATGTGAGTGACCCAGGGAATAGGCTGGAGAAATTCCTCTAAGTGAAAGCACAGGGAATTCCAGAGGAACAGGAGTAGTGAGGTGGGACAGGGAGCCAAGTCTGCCCTTGGTGGGAAATGCCCTCAGTGCCATTCTCCAGCTCATGGCAGGACAGAGCTGCTTGTGACCTGCTGACACACTTATTGGAGGTGAGGGGATCCCAAATGTGGTCTGGGAGGAGCCATGGGACTCACCTCTAGGTGTGGCAATGGGAGACACCCACGTAGCAGGTCTTCCATCAGCCTTCTTCCAGCACACTCCAGAGCAGCCCATAACCAGTGGAGGTCTCTGGGATACAGATGGAAACCAGCAAGGAAGCATCTCTCTCTGAAAGAGACCAGGAGAGGTCAAAATCATCCCCAGCAACTGAGGTCCTTGGAGAAAACTTGGCTTTTGGAAACTCTTAGCTAGCCCTGGGAAGCAGGCCATGCTCCACAGGCAAGACCTGGCAACCATCCCTGCCCAGCTGCAGAGAAAAAAGTTCCAGAGCAGCTCATCCTTGCTGGCATTCATGTGCAGAGAAAGTCACATTGCTTCTGTTGTCTGGAGAGAGATTCATCTGCCCAGAAAGAGACATCTCCCTCTGGGCTGGTTATTTAGACTTCCTATGTAGTCAGGGGATAGAAACTCCTGGGACATTCTTTGCCTAACCTGTTGCCTGCTCATTTTGCAAGGAGCTAAACCCTGCTGGGAAGTGAGCTAGGAAGGGATCGTGGGCTCAGGTGGAGACACCCAGGCAGCAAGGAATTCCTCTGGGTGGTCAGCTGGGGTGAGGCTGGGCACTAAAGCAGCAGGAGGTGCTGGCTGAGCTCCTCCTCCTTCCAGAGGTGTGAGAGGGAGAAACTGGGCTGGGGCAATGGGGCTGGAGAGGTTCAGTGTCTCCAGGGAGGAGATGCCAAGTTACCCTGACAGGCCATTGCTTTGCCCTGCTGCAGGAGCTCAACACCTTGCGCAGCCAGTGCGGGCGGCTCTACGGCTACGACTGGATCAGCATCCCCCTGGTCTACACTCAGGTGAGGAGGGATCCCCCCCCCAGCCTCTCAATCCACTAGCAGTGCCATGAGGGGCACCTTGGCATGGTGTGTGCCACACGGGCAACACAGGGAGCCATTCCCTGCACCACCTTGTAGGGAGCACATTCCCAAAGTAGCTGCTTCATCCTCAGGGTCTGTCTGCCAGCAAAGCTGCTCCAGCAGGCAGGGCAGCTCTGAGGGGGCTGGGTGCATGTGCTCAGCTGTTCCACAGCATCTCACCACCATGGAGGCTGGGAGGGAGCTCTGGGAGCACCAACTGGCACCCTGGAGGTTCCATCCGAGCAGGAGAAGAAAGTTCTTTGGTGTGAGGGTGGCAGAGCCTGGCCCAGGCTGCCCAGAGAGGTTGTGGAGTCTCCTGCTCTGGAGAGATCCCAACCACCCTGGACACTGCACTGCTGGGCCCTGCTCTGGGTGCCCCTGCCAGGGCAGGGGGTGGCACCACATGATCTCCAGAGGACCTTTCCAACTCCTTCTGTGATTCTGTAAAGGGAAAGGGGCATGTTTCAAGCTTTCTGCAGTGGAAAGACATCTTCCTGCAAAAATCCAAGGAGAAGCTGCTCATACCCAACTCTGAGGCCACCAAGCTGGCAGCTCAGCAGCAGCCTGGCACTGCTGGGAGCTGCGTGGGGTGGAATTGAAGAGAGATGCTGGGAAAAGCAAGCTGGGAACTCAAGCTCCTCTGCTGTGTCCCCTGGCATCTTTCCCAGGTGGTGACCGTGGCTGTTTACAGCTTCTTCCTGGCTTGTCTGATTGGGAGGCAGTTCCTGGATCCAGAGAAAGCTTATCCTGGCCACGAGCTCGACCTCTTTGTGCCAGTCTTCACCTTCCTGCAGTTCTTCTTTTATGCTGGCTGGTTGAAGGTAAGCCCAAGGAAAAGATGTTTGGAGCTGCAATCTGACCCCAGCCAAAGGGTTTTCCTGATGTGTGCTCACTGGGGACCCAGCCTCCTGGCCTTGATGGGCACTGGGCCAGCTGCTGGCAGCCAAAAGGGGAGCCAGTGGGAGGTTGAGGGCATCACTGAGAGCTTCTTGGCTTCCAAATGGCTCACAGCCTGGAGATCAGCTCCACCTGGCATCAGCTTTGGTCCTGCCTGGTTTGGGGAAGGAGGCAGGCTGCAGTGGCAGGAGGGTTGGCTGAGCCAGGGGCACTGATCTGTGTTCAGCTGCTCCCAGGTCCCTGGTTTTAATCCACCCTCTCTCAGAGGAGGAACAGCATTGCTCCAAGCTCAGGGAGCAGGGCAGGTATGACCACCATGACCTCTGCTATGTCCTCTCCACATGCAGGTGGCTGAACAACTCATCAACCCTTTTGGGGAGGATGATGATGACTTTGAAACCAACTGGCTCATCGACAGGAACCTGCAGGTACAGTGAAGGATCCTCCAGCTGTGCCTGACCTGCAGGGGAACACTGAGGCAAGGACTGGGATTTAGGAAGCCCCACCAGTGCCATCACAAAGTTCTCCTGCCACACCTGCAGTGCCTGTTTTCCTTGACCTTTCCTGAGGTGCCTGTTTGAGAAGGAGCTCAGGATCTCCAGAGGGAGATGGCCAAGAGGAGAGCATAAAACTCCCCAACGTGGTGAAGGGGGTCAGCTGAGTGTTCCCCCTCCACAGCCAAGGAGACATCCCCAGGCTCCAGGAAGAATGTTGGGCAAGACCTGTGAATAACATCATAATTCCTGCCTCTCCCCAGCTTTTCCATGCTGTGTCTAAGTCCCTCCTCTTTCTTCCAGCCCTTCCTAACACCAAGTCCTTCTATCCAGAGCTCTCCTGTCTCCTTCAGCATCACTTTCCTTCCAATTAACCAAATCAATGCAAGAGGCCACCCAAGTGAATCCACAGAGCAAACCCCCCATCCACTCATCTCCCCTCCATGCCTTTGCCCACCAATGATGGGCACACATGGAGCAGCTCAACCTGACATTTCTGCTGCCCCCACACAGGTCTCCCTCATGGCAGTGGATGAGATGCACCAGGATTTACCCATTCTGGAGAAGGATCTTTACTGGAATGAGCCAGATCCACAACCACCCTACACTGCAGCCACTGCAGAGTACAAGCGCCCATCCTTCCTTGGATCAACATTTGATATCAGGTGAGCACAGGAAAAGGTGTAAACAGTGACTGCTTACACCTCAGGCCAAGGGTTGGGCAGGATATTGCACCTGGGGAATAGGGCTGTGGAGTCACAGAATTGTTTAGGTTTGAAAAAAACTTCCAGCTCCTGCAGTCCAACCATCCCCCAGCACTGCCAGGGCACCACTGAGCCCTGGCCCTGGCATCTCCAGGGCTTGGAAACCCCTCCAGGGATTCCAGGGACTCCACCCCTGCCCTGGGCAGTCTGGGACAGCCCTGGACAACCCTCAAGGGGTTCCAAGAAATTCTTCCTCAGCTCCAACCCCAAACTCCCCTGGGGAGGTTCCTCTTGTCCTGGGGCTTGTTCCTTGGGAACACCATTCTCTAACCTCTTGCCCCCCTAGGTTAGGTTGGGGGGCCCTAACAGGTATTTAATGGCAATAGAGAAGCAAGAGGCTCCCCACTGGTAGCAGCATTCCCAGTGCTGCAGCCTCTCCACCACAAACCACCTTCTGCTGGGGCCACCTAACAGCTGCTTTTGCCTTTCCCCAGCATGCAGAAGGAAGAGATGGAGTTCCAGCCCCTGGAGCAAATTAAAGAGAACGAGGAGGCCAACCATTCCACACCCTTACTGGGACACCTGGGTCGCCTCCTTGGTGTCCAGTCACCAAGTTTCTCCAGATCCTCCTCCCGGATGAACCTGCTGCGGAGACGAGGAGACCCCACATCCCCCTTCTCCCATTACACCTACCAAGACATGGGCAAACCTGGAAGCCCTTGTGGCATCAACCAACCACGGGGAGATTCCAGCTTCCAGGAGCAGTGGGACAGCGAGGACAGAAAACTCAGGGATTTGGATGCCTTCATGTCCACCCCGTTTTACGAGAGACCCGGATTCTACAGCGCTCCCCAGACCCCCATCAGCTCCATCCCCATGATCTTCCCTGCCAGGCGCCAAGGTCGCAAGAAACCTCCTGCCCTCTCCAGCATTGCTGCCTGTTCCACTTCTCTCAGGGATGTCATTGCCAACTCCTCACCTTCCAGGGCCAGTGATGTGTACAAAAGCCAAAGCTCCCTCGGCTCGGCCGCCAAGGAAACCTTCGTTTGGCCCACGGATCGGGGCAAAGGACCCGACTCCCTGGTTGTGACTGTGGAAGAGAAGAGCAACTGCAACAGCAAGAGCAGAGAAGTTGGCACCACGGGCAGCCCAGGAGCTCAGTCGACAGCATCAGGCAGCCCCAAGTTTCCCTTCTTAGCAGAGTCTCCAGATCACGAGAAGCAAGGTAGCTTCAAGAGTCTCAAGAGTTCCAAAGCTTCCCACCCACCCTGGCTAACCCTGGAGAGCACCCCCAGTTCTGAGCATACCCCCAGTACCAAAACCTCTGGAGGCAGCACCTCCCTCTGCTTCTCCTTCACCCCAGTCACATCTCCAGCCCTGGAGAGGTCCCACGTGGTGAACACAGGTCCTGATGCTCACGGCCTCAGCTCAGAAGATGCAGCCAGTGCTCCAGAGCAGCATCCAGCAGAGGTTTCCAGGAGCACGAGAGACACTGGAAATGGAAGTGCTAGTACTCCTACCAAAGAGCCAAGAAGAGCAGAGAGTCCATCCCCCAATGACTCTGGGATCTCTCTAGCTGAAGGTGACTACGTGGGGCTGATGGAGGTGATCATGGAGAGCAGTGAAAGCACGTGTGAAGACCAGTTAGACCAGTACAGCTAGAAGGGCCCCAGAGGAGCTCTGTGGAGGTTATCTGCCACACCAGTGATACCACAGCCACCTTCACCACCTGGCCACCCTGCCCAAGCAGGGCTGTGCAAACCAAACCACCTCCTGAAGCCACCAGAGGCCAGCCCAGGCTGAAGGCAGCAGCAAGGACACGCTGCTGCTGGCCTTGGGGACAACAGTGGGCACTGCTGCAGCACTGCAACAAAAACCCCTCTCAGACTTATAGCAAAAAAAGAGGTTTGGAGCATTGCAGATACTCAACAGCTCAGCTGGAACCAGCCTGGAGAGCAGGTGTAGCCCCAAAAAGAGGAACCTTCTTCTCACCACAGCAAGAACAACTGGAGCTCTATGTTGTCATGAGACCTCCCAGGCAGGACTTGCCCTGCCAAGATATTCCAGGGAAAGGGAGGGACCCCAAGGAAGTCACATGGTTGGTGACACAGCCCCATGGGGCTTCTCCATGTCATGGCTAACTGGTGTTTTCCAGCCCTGGAGGGAGGGTGAGGCAGGGCAAGTGTCCACAGGACAGGGAACATTTACCCAGCACGTGGCTTTCTCCTGAAGCTCCACATCACCACCAGCTTGCCAGGGCTGAGAAGTCCTCAGGGCAGCAGCAGACACCACAGAGCTGAGGTTTTTTTTAACTGTCTTCCCTACAAAAATAAAAGCAAGGCTGAAGTCCAGGGCCACCTGTTTGCATTTCCTCATTTTAGTTTCCATGCAACCATAGGAATTCAGAGAAACCACAGTTTTCCTACTTCTGTTTTCAGATCAGCTGCAGCAGCAGGGAGCACATGACCAGCTTGCCTCTCACTTTCCTCCTAACTCCTTCTCTGCTGCTTCAAACACTCTCTTGCCTTCCAGGCACCTGTCACCACCACCCACTGCAACTCCTGAGGCAGTTCCTGCAGCACTGAACAGCTCTGGAAGCTCCAGGCACAGCAGGTTTGCTCCTTCCACCAGGATAAGGTCCTTTGTTAGGCACAGTCATGGAATGGTTTGGACAGGACAAGAGGAACCAGCCTCAAGTTGCCCCAGGAGAGGTTGAGGTTGGAGCTGAGGAGCAATTTCTTCCTCTCCAGGGTTGTCTGGGGCTGCCCAGGGCAGTGGTGGAGTCCCTGGGATCCCTGGAAGGGTTTCCAAGCCTTGGAGCTGTGATGCAGGGACAGGGGGCAGTGGTGCCCTGGCAGTGCTGGGGGAGCAGTTAGGCTCAAGGGTCTGAAAGGTTTTTCCCAGAGAATCCATGATCTTAAAAGGTCCCAATGCCCAGTGAGACACTAACATCCCTCATCTCATCTCCCATGGAGCAATCCAGGATGCCCAGATGCTCAAACCTCCTTCCCCTTGTAGTTACAGCACCAGCTTTGGTGGCAAATGCATTTAAACCCCAACTGGAATCACTGAGCAATTCTTGCTGTAGATGAGGGAAGAAGAGTCATTTTTAAATAAAATCTGATCCCTCTGATCCATTTAACAACCCTTCATCCACAAAAGATCCATCTATGGAGCACAAACCTGCAACTCCAGGCTGCCAAGAGAAACAGAAGCAACCAACTTGAACCAAGTCACTTTATTGGATGGAGGGCAGTACACAAAACACGAGAGAGAAGAGGGGGTGACAGTTTGGTACAAAGGAGGAGAACTGTTTCTCTAGAGAGCTGGAAGATGCATGCACAGATGGACAGGCAAAGTAGGAGTCCCACTGAAACCCAGAGGGGTGGCTTGGAGAAGCCTTTCAGCTCTCGTTGTCACTGTCCCCAAGGGTGTGCTTGTCAAACAGGTACTCTGCCATGCCATACTTGGGTGCTCCCATCTTCCTCAGGTTGGTCACGTGGTCACCCAGCTCTTTGATGGCTTTTACCTGCTCATCCAGGTAGTGAGTCTCAATGAAGTCACACAACTGAAGGAAGAGACCAAAAATGAGGTTACATTTCAGCCTGGACTCAGCTCACCCTGCCCCAGTCCTGTGGTAACTGTGCAGCTGGAGACACCCCAGAGAGGAAACCTTGAGTTTTGCCTCCAAGACTGTGAGGGAGGCTCATCCAGGCACACAGTGCAGTGTCAGCTCAAAGCTGCCTCTTTTCCTCACTACAACGAAAGCTTCAAGCACTTGAATTCATGACCATGAGGATTTATCCCTCTAGAATGGTCCTGTTGCTCTGGAATGAGTCCTACTTGATGCAGGACACTCCCTTTAGCCACAGTCTAATCTACTCCCAGTACTAAGAAACCTCAATCCATCCTTGCCAGTGAAGAAACTCTTGTTTTCTGAGACATCAGGGATTGTAAACACATGGAAACAACAACTCCAAGGTATCACAAAACCCTCTGGTGACCAAGAGCCTTCCAGAGGCATCCAACTGGTTTCAAGTCAGAACTCATCCCTCACAAAAAAAAAAAAATAAAAATCCTTTAATAAACATCCTCTTCTCAAAGCCATCCTGGGCATCCCCCAAGAGCAGCAGAAGGGTGAGCATGGCCTCAGCCACCCTGAAACTGCTCCTCCTGAGGAGATGGCACTAACCCCACCAAATAGGATGCTTCCCTTTGGAAAAACCACCCCCTTTTGGAGCAGCAGGGACACGACACAGTGACACACACACACACACACACACACACACACACACACACACACACACACACGTGTGCTGTTTACACAGCCACACAGCTTCAGCCATCCACTCACGTGTGGGTCGTTCTTCTCAGTTGCCAGCTTGTGCAGTTCCAGCAGTGACTGGTTCACATTCTTCTCCAGGTGCAGGGCACACTCCATGGCAGTCAGCCCATTCTCCCAGTCATCACGATCTGGTTTCTGGAAGGGGAAAGCATCTTTGCTGTGAGTACCCACACCAGTCTCCAGGCCTGTTCAGACCTAATTCAGGCCAGCTTCACAAAACTTAGTGGCTTACAAGCAACCAAGAGGATTCTTCAAGTGCCCATCACTTAGTTTATTTAATTTTCCCTCCCATGAAGAGTTGTCTTGTGTTCATCTAATTTTGTTTTAATCCAAGTGACAAAAAGACACCCAACAGTGCAATGAAAACCTGCTGTGAACCACAAGAAGCAACTGGAAATGTGAGATTTCCCATGCTCATGGCAAGCAGATCAAGAGCAAGAGACCAGAGAATGCTCCTGCCATTAAACTGGAGCTTCTCCAGTTACCCTCACCCCACAGCAAACCCCTCTTGTACACAGAAAATCCTTGAGTCAATCAACACAAATTCTGATGACCACAAACCTCTAGATTGTGTGTCAAGTGTCACACAAAGGTGACTACAAAGCAGAGGACCCACCCTCCACAGGGATTTGTCCCTTTCCAGCCTGGGGACAGCTCACAGAGCTGGCTCTGCACTAGGACAAGCCTAGAGTCCCCCCTCCTCACCTTGATGTCCTGCAGGAAGATACGCCCACCCCTCTGGTTCTGCAGCTTCATCAGCTTCTCAGCGTGCTCACGTTCTTCGTGGGACTGATGCAAGAAGTACTTGGCAAAGTTCTTCAGAGCCACATCATCCCTGTCAAAGTAGTAGGACTGAAAAAAAAAAAAAAAAAAAAAAAAAAAGAGAGTAAATCGGGTGCTCAAAGCCCTCCAAGTTTGACTCCTGCAGCCACACAAAGCCAAGGACGTCCTGTGACTTCAGATAAGTCTCCTATCAGCTCTGCTTCAGGATGGCTGGAGTCCAAGAAAAGGCAGCAAACAGGGAGTGTGGCAAAGTTCTTTGCTTAGCAGTGAGATTTTCCTCACTAGGATTAAATTTTAACCTCTACTCCTACCAATCATTGTCACTTGTGGTTGTGAAGGTGCAAAAAATCCTTCTCCACTGCAATACCTGTTGGTCTGAGCACTGCTCAAGCAGTTCAACTGCTCTGCCTTAAACACAGAGGACTTGAAAAGCCTTTCCAGGGGAAATCTTCCCCACTCCCTTTGTTTACAGGGACCACAAGTCTATGTTCTTGCTTGCACGGTGAGCTGAGGGTGGCCAAGTTAGCTCTGCAATAAAACTCCACAAGGTTCAGCAGGGATTAGACTGAATACCCTAGGGGAAAACCAGCACCCCTTTTGAAAGACAAAAGCCTAATTGAACCCAGAATACATATTCAACAGCAAACACAAGACCGTGGTGTTTGAAAGCAAAGGCACCAGCAGTTGGGAGCCATCACACAGTTGTTTATTCTGCGGTCAGAGCCATCGGGCAGGGTTCAATGGACAGCTTTGTATCAACTGCCAGTGATTTCCCACGTGGAATCCTCTGCTCTTAAAGCAGCAGCTTCGAGGCAAAAAGACAAGTGTCGCTTGTGCACCACTAATCATCCACCAACAAAACTGCATTCAGGTCAGAGCCGAGGTTCAGCGGCAAGCTGTAAAGCTGAGTGCTGATCACGACAGCATTACCACCGAGTCTCAAGTTACCTGCAACGTCTGAAAGCACCGAGATCCCTGCACAGAGGTCAGAGCTGCTCTTTTGGACCCAAGTTACTCATCTCAGCTATGGCTAAAATGGGAGTTCACGTGCCAAGCCAGACATGTCAGCACAGCGCCAAGGCAACGGAGGATTGCGACCGATTTCGCTTTGAAAAAAACCCAAGTAGGAAAAACGTCGCCTCGGAGACGACAACTCCCGCGGGAGAGGTGCCAAGGGTTTCGTTGGGCAACTCCTGCTATCCAGCCCAGCCCCAAGGGCAGAGCCGCTTTGGAAGCCGGCTGAGCTGTTCCGATAACGAGTCCGCCAAGGGCAACGGGGCGGACAGCGGTTAACGTTTAACACCGCCGAGATAAAAGACCTCGCCTACAGACAACAAGAGGCCGCCCCACCCCCGGGGGAAGGCCGAGAACGCCCCGCAGGCGGTGGCTGGGGGGAGGAGGAGGAGGGAGGAGGAGCGCGGCTGAGCCCGCAGGCACCGCCCGGGTACCCCCCGCCTCGCCCCCCTCCCCGCCAGCCCATCAGCGGGGCCGAGCCCACCGGTGACCTCGAACACGAGCCAGGCAGCGCCGGCTGCACCTTCAGCCTTCCCTTCTCCCTAACCAACCGCACCCCGCCAGCCCAACCCGCATCTCCCCGCTCCCTCGCACACACAAGGTGCGATGCTTTTCCCGCCACGGCGGCGGGACCCGCACACAGGCCGGGCCCTGACCCCTCACAGTGAGGCCGCACCGGGCGGTCCCGGGTAGGCCGCAAACGCCCCTTCTCAAGCAGCAGGCCCCGCGCCCTTTCTCTCCCTTCACACCCACAGCCAAGCCCCTCAAGGAGCCAGCCCCGCAGCGTCCCGAGGCTCTCACCATGCTGAGATACACGTAGGAAGCGTAGAGCTCCAGGTTGATTTGGCGGTTGATGGCGGCTTCGCAGTCCTGGTGGTAGTTCTGGCGCACCTGGGAAGGAGGGGCTGCCATGGCCGCTGTCTTACAGTGGGTGAGTCGGTGAATGCGACGGCTGCGGAGAGGAAGGTGAATGTGGAAGCAGTGGTAGGGCGGGGGGAGGCAGCGGGCCCGAGCGAGGCCGGTTCCGTCCAAGCACTGTTGACCCAGGAACCCGCTCCGCTCAGCTCCGCCGACGCGCTCTGAGGGGCGACCTGCCCGCGCCGACTCTTTTATAGCAGCGATTACGTCACCACGCACGGCCCCACGCACTCGCTGGCCCAGCGTGACTCAGCAGCCCCCCCCCCATTCTTCCCCTAGTGGGCGGGGCCTGCGCGCGCGCGTCCGCTCTCCCGCCTTCCCCCCCCCTCGCGCCTTTCCCGCCTTCGCCCCCTCTGTCCTCTCCCCTCCCTCAATGGCCGCCGGTCGCGGCTTTGCTGTTCAACACCCCCCCACACACAACCCCTCTGGCTTTTCACCCTCAAACCGTCACCCTCCGAAGGCAGCCGACACCTTTGGCCCAGTCCCAGGCGCAAGGAGTGAAGCTCAAGAGCCCAAAAGGCTTCGTGTCCCCTGAGGGCGCCCAGAGGGGCTCGTCCAACTCCCAGGGGGGCTTCGAAAGCCTCACAGCGAAGGGGGGGACGATGGAGGGAGATTTTCTCCCTTTGCTTCCTCTAAAGTGAGGCCTGGAGTCCCAGAATCCCAGGTGCCCTCTGGACACTGTGCTGGAATCCATCAGAAATAGGTTACTGAACCTGTAAATAAAATTCCTCTAATGGCTCTTCTTTAAATTTCTATTAAATTTTATTCACTCTCTGAACCTTCCCAGCAAGGTGAGGTTGCCCGGGTGTGACCACACTGGCTGAGGGGAAAGGGCAACGTGGAGCTTGTGTTGGCACCATGGTGCCCTGGAGGGAACGGGGCAGCCTCTGGCTCCCTTTTTTCTGCTCTTATTTCTGTCAGTTAACCATCAGAAATAATTAAGATCTGTTAATTAACACATAGGTCATAACCTAACCTGTTTCCTTTGAAATCTCTTGTTGGCCTCCCACACAAATGCTTATGTAAAATAAATAAATAGAATTATGTTGTAATCCCTGGGTGGACTTGGCGTCGCTGTTTTCATACTTGTGAGGATCTCAAATGAAACTTGGGTTTGGCTGGGGAGTCATCCCAAAAGTTAGAGTCGTGGAATCCCAGACTGGTTTGGGTGGGAAGGGACCTTCAGAACCCCCCCAACCTCCCCTGGGATGGTGCCAGGGATGGGGCAGCCACCACCTCTCTGGGCAGCCTGGACCAGGCTCTGC